>MU766281.1:249257-259797 GCA_026770625.1 Nicotiana glauca | reverse complement strand
TAGCTCATTCTTTCAACTTTAAGCTTTCGAAATGAGAATTCTCTTCCCAAATCAACTCTGGACTTCTTGAAATTTAATTCCGACCACGCGCAGAAGCCATAATACCTGAAGTGAAGCTGTTCATGGCCTTCGACTGCTGAATGGAGCGCTGGTACTCAAGACGACCGGTCGAGTCGTTACAGTACCAAATGAGGCAAGTACTCGAAGAGGTGCACGAGGGTCACTGTGGTTCCCATACAGGTAATCGCGTCCTCATGCGTTACATCATCCGAGCCGGTTATTACTGGCCCACTATGAAAAAGAGGCAGCAGAGTACGTTCGCAGGTGCTAACAGTGCCAAAAGTATGCCCCCATGATACATCAACCAGAAGAGCGTCTCCACTCAGTAACCTCACCTTGGCCCTTTATTAAGTGGGGAATGGACATAATCGGTCCCCTACCAGCAGGACGAGGAAAGGTACGATTTTTGTTAGTTTTGAATGACTATTTCTCCAAGTGGGTGGAAGCATGTGCGTACACCCAGATACACGAACAAGAAGTCATCACCTTTATATGGAAAAACATCATATGCCGTTTCGGCATCTCCAAGGATATCAGTTGCGACAATGGCCCCCAATTTATTGGCAAAAAGACAACTGAGTTCTTCGACAAATGGCACATCAAGCGAATACTCTCCACGCCATATCACCCCGCCACCAACGCCCAAGAAGAATCTTCCAACAAAACAATACTAAACATACTAAAAAAGAAACTTGAAGAAGCCAAAGGGTCGTGGCCTGAACTACTACCGAAAGTGTTGTGGGCACATCGGACCACACCCAAATCCAGCACGGGAGTAACACCATACTCACTGGTCTACGGAACCAATGCGGTCATACCCATCGAAATCAGAGAACCAAGCCTAAGGTATTCACATACCTGCGGAGCAGATAACGACCTGAATAGACTCCAAGACCTCGACGAGGCCGAAGAACGAAGGGACATGGCCCACATAAGAATGGCGACCCAAAAACAAAAGGTCGAAAGGTATTACAACAAAAAAGCCAAAATAAGACCACTCAAAGTGGGTGATTACGTCCTCAAGGCCAAAACGTTAGCGTCAAAAGACCCGAGCGAAGGAAAATTGGGCACCAATTGGGACGGACCATATAAAATCACAGCAACAGCGAGCAAATGAGCATTGCAGTTGGAAACAATGGAAGGAAAAACACTCCAAAACAATTGGAACGTCGCCCACCTCAAGTACTTCCATTTCTGAGAGGTGTCTCCTGAGTCGTACTCTTTTTCCCTTACCCGAGTTTTGTCCCAATTGTGTTTTCTCGGGGAGGTTTTTAACGAGGTGGCGAAGGGGACACCTGGGTGTATCTAAGGACAAGTCTATCATATCACCCACTCGACATGCCCTCCAGGCCGATATAATAGAGGAACTAGCCTAGGTGAATCTCCATTATGTAAACGGCTAAGGCCAACATCTCCATTGTGTAAACGGCTAAGGCCACCATCTCCATTGTGTAAACGGCTACGGCTACCATCTTTATTGTGTAAACGGCTAAGGCCACCATCTCCATTGTGTAAACGGCTAAGGCCACCTTCTCCGTTGTGTAAACGGCTAAGGCCATCGCCATTGAGTGTCGACCCTGCTCGACAATGACAGAAAACACTTCAACGATAGTTGAAGTTTACATCCTATTGGCTAAGGCCATCGCCATTGAGCGTCGACCCTGCTCGACAACGACGGACAACACTTCAACGACAGTTGAAGTTTACATCCTATTGGCTAAGGACATCGCCAATAAGCGTCGACCCTGCTTGACGACGACGGATAACCCTTCAACGACAGTTGAAGTTTACATCCTATTGGCTAAGGACATCACCATTAAGCGTCGACCCTGCTCGACGACGACGGATAACACTTCAACGACAGTTGAAGTTTACATCCTGTTGGCTAAGTCCATCGCCATTAAGCGTCGACCCTACTCGACGACTACGGATAACACTTCAATGACAGTTGAAGTTTACATCATATTGGCTAAGTCCATCACCATTAAGCATCGACCCTGCTCGACGACGAAGGATAACACTTCAACTACAGTTAAAGTTTACATCCTATTGGCTAAGGCTATCGCCATTGAGCGTCGACCCTGCTCGACGACGATGGACAACACTTCAACGACAGTTAAAGTTTGCATCCTATTGGCTAAGGCCATCGCCATTAAGCGTCGACCCTATTCGACGACGACGGATAACACTTCAACGACAGTTGAACATCCTATTGGCTAAGGCTATCGCCATTAAGCGTCGATCCTACTCGACGACGGTGGATAACACTTCAACGACCGTTGAAGTTTACATCCTATTGGCTAAGGCCATCGTCATTGAGCGTCGACCCTGCTCGAAGAAGATGAACAACAATTCAACGACAGTTGAAGTTTACACCTATTGGCTAAGGCCATCGCCATTAAGCGTCGACCCTGCTCGACGACGACGGATAACACTTCAACGACAGTTGAAGTTTACATCCTATTGGCTAAGGCCATCGCTATTGAGCGTCGATCCTGCTTGATGACGACGGATAACACTTAAATGACATTTGAAGTTTACATCTTATTGGCTAAAGCCATCGCCATTAAGCGTCGACCCTGCTCGACGATGACGGATAACACTTCAACGACAATTGAAGTTTACATCTTATTGGCTAAGGCCATCGCCATTAAGCGTCGACCCTACTCGACGACGACGATAACACTTCAACGACAGTTGAAGTTTACATCCTATTGGCTAAGGCCATCGCCATTAAGCGTCGACCTTGCTCGACGATAACGGATAACATTTCAATGACAGTTGAAGTTACATCCCTTTGGAAAAAGCCATCGCCATTGAGCATCAGTCAAGCTCGATTACAACGAACAACACTCAAACAATGGTTAAAATTTCGTCTTATTCATTCACTAAAATCAGGTTTTGACTTATCTACGATGGCGGTTAGCCCCAGGGGACCACCCCCGAGACCGTCTGTACCACTTCGGCATTACCCAAAGAGGCGACGAAACTTATACAAACAAACGAGTATCAGCTCTACGGAGGTGAAGTTCCGAAAAACAAACAACAACACAAAAAGAATAACAACAAAAGTATGATTCATACATTGTGATAAAAAGTATATACATTCAGTCCCGCAAAGGACCCCCATTACATTCTACAAAAAGCAAAACATATACAAATTTTAAGAAGCCTCGCCATCTTAGCCATCGCCCCCCGTCTGTTCGCCATTTCGACTGTCACCACCGAGGCGGTAAGCTTTATTGAACCAGGAGTCAGAATCCAGCCAGTCAACGTCCTCTGAAGTATAGCCCTCCCGGTCAGGGGAGTCAGAACTATACCCGCAGACTGCCCGAGTGGCACGAGCCTCTCGCCACTGCTCCTGAACCACCTCCTCAAAGGCACGACCCGCAATGAGAAGTTTCTTGTATACGTCCAGTCTAGCCTCCGCATAAACCCACATCTCATGCGCATCAAGACGCACATCCTTGTCAGACAAGAGCGGGGAAGAAGAGGGTCGAGCCACGTCTCCTGGCCTTGGTGGGACAGTACGTCTAAGAACGTTGACCTCTGCCACCTTGGTTTCGAGTTCAACAATCAAGGTCACCACCCTACGGTGCAAATAGGCAACCTCTACCGCCACCCCGCGATTAAGCTCCAACTCCTCTTCCGTCGATTTGAGGAGTGATTCCAGCTCACTATTACGAGCCACATCCTTTACCAACTCCTCATCAGTCTTCTCCAGCTCGGCCACCCTGCGCTTTAATTGCACCTCCTTCTATTCATGACCTTCTCGGAACACCCGAAATTTGGGGTCCTGTTGGTAAAGGTCCACCGCCGCCTGATGCTTGGAGTGACACCTCTTATACTTCTTCACCATTTTATTGAAAATGGTTGATTTATTCTGCTCGTGACGCCTCCTCTCCACCTCCAAAACAAGGGTCTAAAGGATAAAACATGAGTTACTACACATCAAAGTCAACCTCACAACACGCGGAAGAACAAAATTTTTCCTGTAAAGTCATGCCGGCGACCCTTCGGGATAGCTTCGCATCACTGACAGCTCTTCACATTTCACGCTCGAGGGCGGCACATAACAAAGCCATCTCCAACACCGCCTGCTCGTTGTGTTGTAATAAATTACAAGCCCTCGGAATCACGATTTGGCGATCGGACCCGTCCATCATCATCTCCACATGCGTGAGGCCTTCCGCCAGCCCGTCTATATCTTCTTGGGCAATCTCAGGGTCCGATCCCTCAGAATCCCCACCAACAATGGATTTCAAGCCACCCTCAGCAACATGAACTAAGCTGGCACCGACAACCGCACTCGCTTAATGGGCCGGCCTCCCCAAACGAATAACTTCGGCCATGAAGACAAGTCTAGGCGTTTGATGAGGCACGTTACTCCTTTCTTCCTCAGTCGCTACTGCCTTGCCCGTCTCAAGACTCCGCCTTTTTCTCTCCTCAGGCTCCTCGCCCTTAGAAGGCTCATTCACAGGCTGCAAAGATGGTGTCGATGATGTCGCCTCATTTGCAGCCGCCTCTACAGGTGCAACCTCTCGTAAAGAAACTACGGGAATACCCTCCCTGACAGATGCACGAAGTACCTCCTAAGCATCCGGGCCAATATCTAATCGGGCGGAGGCAGATACCATCGCCTTCCTCCTGGGAACGGTTCGACCTGCCGACACAAATAGTTCAGTTGATAAAGTTTGTGGAAACAATCAACTAAAGTCGAAGAATTACCTGAAGGGCCCACAAGGCCGTAGCATTGAAGAAATGCGGACCACGTGCGGGTTTCTTCCGCGTAAGGAAGAAAACCGGCTACCCATTGCTTGATACCAGTGATGAATCGGGGTGTATGAGCCATTGCTGCAAACTAAAAGGAAAAATCATGACTGTGGTACGACTAGAACAGCTGAGGTCAAGTATGATAAAGAATTCGATGAATGGAAACGCTTACGTTTCTAATTCCACTTCTCTGGGAAACCGATAGGGTTAGACACTTGGTGCTCCATTTTAATAAAGAAGTACCTATGCCAGTAACCACGACTGGCTCGGTCATCGGTCTTGACCACCAGCCCCTTCGAGGCACGGCTCTTCAAATATAGCATGGTACCCCTTAGATAACCGGCGCTGAATAACTGCAAAAGGTGGTGGACAGAGACCTCACACCTAGCCATTTCCGCGTACGTAGACATTATCCTACACACTTTTAAGGTGTATGGAGTAAGTTAAGACAGACACATGTTGTCAAAGTGGCAAAGCTCCTCCGCCAAAGGAAAGATGGAAAGACCATAACCAATTAAAAATGGATATTCATAGAACGCGCAATATCCCGGTCTGTGGATGTTCGCATAATCCGTTCCCGCTGGAACCATCTCCACATGAGCAGATATGTCGAACGACGTGCAAAAACCCTCTAAGTGATCCTGCGTTAACTCAGAACTCTCTGAAGGTTGCGCGGGGGAGTCCTTTTGGAAGTCTTTCCTAACAAGAAGTTGCTTCGGTAGCACATTGTCCACAGTAAGAGGGGTGAGGTCCTCTTCTCCTCCCCCCTTATCGACTCTAGAATGAGGCGGCACATAGGATGGCGTGTTATCGCGAGCCCTCAAATTGTTATCCCGTGGGGGTTTCGCCATAATTTCTGTTCAGGGAGCGGTGTATGACATGATAGAAAGTGTGATTTTTGAGGAACGGTGGGGTTTCGTAGAAAGGGAGTGTTTTCTTAGAAGGCCAGAAAATGCTTGCAAATGATCAAAAGTTGGATCAAGTTAAACCCTTACCCTATTTATAGGGTTGGGAGGCGTTGAAATCGAAGAAACAGAGTTCAAACGGGCGCGGAAAAGCAAGCATGACTTTTTATGCTTCATCGGGAATACGCGTAATGATGACGTATGCGTGTGACGACATCAATCTAAGAAAGAGATTGTGCGTCAACATTTCAATAATCTCAAACGTTCACTCTCATTCACGATGTCGTCTTCAAGCAGGGTCAAATTCTCCCAGAACGAGGTTCATAGTTCCGTCCATCGGGGACACACCTCGATGCATCACCGATAAACGGATGGACTAACTGTATGGGGTTAAATTCTACCCATTACGTCTCCACGTTGGTAGGAACGACCAACGAATATATGCTAACCGAAGCGAGGGTACGACTTAAGGACGTCGGAGTGAACTGTATCATCGGTCCCATCGTCTCTCCGAAGGAATGCGACCAATCTCTATATTATTTTATTATTTCAAGGAGGGTCTCCTATTATAAAAAGGGAGGATCCCAATGTTGTAAAGCAGATCTGGGATTTTTATTGAACAACTATCAAACTCTCTTTCTCTCTCTTGAGTATCCAATCCATTAGAAGCAATAAAGAACACAACACACATTTCTAAGTCTCATTATCTTCGATTACGATTTACCCTTGATTCATTTTGATTGTTTTTACTTATAAAATATTTAGCATCTTTTAAGTGAAACAATGTGATCTTTAGTTATTGGTGTAACAACTAATTAATTTCTTGTTTTAATTGCATACAGTATTTTAAGGAAATAAGTGTTATCAGTTACGCTAAATAAATTAAGAGGGAAAAAATGGTTGTATGAACACGAACTCAAAAGTTTGGTACTTGGGTAGAAGTTCTCGATCTTTGTGAATTGTACTCAATGGCTTAAAATAGTACTTTTTCTGTTTCAGTTTACGTGAATCTATTTTATTTTTGGTCCGTTCCAAGAAGGAACTCCTTTCTAAATTTGAAAATAATTTAGCTTAAATTTTTAATTTTACCCTTAATGAGAAGATTTTATAACCACACAATACTCTGGACCCTTTTTTGACTTGTTTAGAGCATCTCCAACCTTGCCCCCATCCCCTATAATGGGGGCAATTTTTAGGAAAATTTAACTCCAACCCTCCCCCATTTTTGTCCCCAAAATGGGGGATGAATAGTGTTCCCTCAAATATGGGGTTACACTATTCATCTCCCCCATTACTATTCATTAATTTTTTTTAATATTTTATTATTTAATTTTTTATTTTATCTTTTTATGTATACTTAATTATGTTTATGTAATATTTTTATAATATTAATATTATATCTTAAATTTGGTGTATAATTTTGATAAATTAATTTCGTGCATTTATTATTTTATGTAAAATATAAGTTAATTTTATTATAAGGTATAATTGTACAAAAATAAATAATTATCTCAAAAAATGAATGGTGCAAATATAAAATATTAGATGTTGCTAAAATTAAAAGGTACGAATATAAAATATTATATGTTGCTAAAATTGAAAAGTGAAGATTGAAAATACATTAAATGAAAATGCATTAAAATTGAAAATACATGACAATTGAAAATACATTAAATTAAAATACATAAAAATTAAAACAAAGGTAAATAGCATAATAACTTAGTAGGGATCTATGTCGTTTCCAAATACACCAAAATTATTATAGTATTGACTGAATGGAGCTGAGGATTGTTGTGGTTGTGAATGTGAATATTCTTGACTTCTTTTATAGAAATGGCAGTAGATGAAAATTAACTATTTCAAGAATTTTTTAAAATTTTTTTAGCTTGACATAGAAGAATTAAGGACAAAGATGCTCATTTTGCACTTCGTAATACATTAATAGATCATTTATGGGATAATACTAGAGGTTGAAGTTGAATATTTATCTAGTATTTTGAATGAATTTTGTCGTTATATAATATGTATTTAATTAATCTTATATCGCGATAATTTCCCTTTTATTTGAATTATTAGTTAATCTATAATAATTACTTACAAATTATATTATTTAAAATTTTATAAAATTATTTTAATTATGGAAATTACAAATTAATAAAAATAAGAAATGGAATTTGTAATTGAAATTAAAAAATAAAATTGAAATGAAAGATAATAATATAATATTGAAGAAAGAAAAGACTATAAAAAAGTTTAGGGGAAAAAATGGGGGAATGATTGGAGTACGTTATCCCAAAAAATGGAAAAATCCCCATTTTGGGGACCAAAACCTTACCCTTATTTCCCATAATGGGGGCAATTTTTGGGGTAATATAGCTCCAACCCTCTCCCATTTTTATCCCCAGGGGATGAATAGTGTTCCCTCAAATATGGGGGTACACTATTCATCTCCCCATTATTATTCATCACTTTTTTATTATTATTTTATTATTTAATCTTTTAATTTATCTCTTTATATATGCCTAATTATGTTTATGTAATATCTTTATAATATTAATTTTACATCTTAACTTTGATGTATAATTTTGATAAATTAATATTCATGCATTTCTTATTTTTTTTGTAAAATTGTAAGTTAATTTTATTATAAGTTATAATTGTACAAAAAATATATAGTTATCTCAAAAAATGAATGGTGCAAATATAAAATATTAGATGTTGCTAAAATTGAAGGGTGCAAATTTAAAATATTAGATATTGCTAAAATTAAAATGTGAAGATTGAAAATACATTAAATGAATTTGATCGTCATGTAATATGTATTTAATTAGTCTTGTATCGCAATGATTTCACTTTTATTTGAATTATTAGTTAATCTATAATAATTACTTACAAATTATATTATTTAAAATTTTATGAAATTGTTTTAATATAATATAGAAGAAAGAGAATAATATAAAAAAGTTTGGGGAAAAAAATAAGGGAATGATTAGAATAAGTTGTCCCCAAAATGGGAAAATCTCCATTTTGGGGACCAAAATTGGGGTAAAGGTTGGAGATATTCTTAAGACCACAAATTCAAATTTTTTTTTATTTTTTTTAAATTTCGTGTGGAATCAAACAGGTTCACGTAAATTAAAACGGATGGAATAATAACAAATGAAAGCAGCAGTTGATGTAAGTCATGTTATAGTACATCGAATAAGCTGAATAAGTGCGAATGAGAGGCCAATTCGGGCTTGAGGGTATGTTTGTAATTATATAAAACAAAATAATTTAATTGGCTAACAAATGAAGTTAATTACATTTAAATCTTTTGGTCTACTTACCAACTGGACCTATTTGAATGTGATGCACGTCATAACAAAGCGACCAACTTGCCAGTTGCCCATTGAGCCTGACACGCATAAAGTTTTAAGCTTTTTGAAGTTTCGTTGTTGCCCCTGATTTCGTTCTTTAATGCATAGTTGCCTGAATGGGTTTTTAGTAAATTTCATAAAATTTGAGCACAATTTTTAACGAAAAGTAACATGGGTGGTGTCAGAGAGAGACCTAGCAACTTTCTTTCAATTCATGTATGTATATTCTTTCTCTTTCTTCCAATCTCTATATTGTTCTGGTTGTGGTAGAGAAGCTTCGATTTTATTTTGTGCCGTATCTGGTCATGCCTAGTGAATCTATTGTGGTGGATCGTGTCCATTGTTGATGTATAATGGTGATTAGAGGTTTTAAGACTCGTGTAGATCTGTTGCTTTTAGATATGGTTGACTTTGATATTATATTGGGGATGGACCGGTATCACCCTATCACGCTATCTTGGACTTCCATGTCAAGAGTGTGACCTTAGCTTTATCGGGTATGCCTCGTTTAGAGTGGAGGGGGACTGTTGGTCATTCTACCCGCAGTGTTATATCATATGTGAATGCTCGACGTATGGTCGAAAAGGCGTGTTTTGCTTATTTGGCTTATGTTCGGGATTCCAGTGCTGAGGTCCCTTCTATTGATTATGTGCCTATTTTTCGGAGTTTCCTGATGTTTTCCCTTCAGACCTGCCGGGTATGCTACCCGACAGGGATATTGATTTTTGCATTGATTTAGCTCCGGGCACTCAGCCCATTTCTATCCCGCCATATCGTATGGCCCCGCCGGAGTTGAAGGAGCTAAAAGAAAAGTTGCAAGATTTGCTTGAGAAGGGTTTCATTAGACCTCGATTTTCGCCTTAGGGTGCGCCGAGATAGTTTGTTAAGAAAAAGGATGGTTCGATGAAGATGTGTATTGACTACCGCAGTTCAGTAAGGTTACAATCAAGAACAAGTATCCATAGCCAACGATTTGTTTGATCAGCTTCAGGGTGTCACACCTCCATTTTGACGTACCTACTCCGAGGGATAAAATGTACAAGGGAGTTTTTCCAATTTAAGTGACAATATTCGAAATGAGATTATTTATTTATTTCAGAGTCGCCACTTGGGAAAGGTTTGGATTTTGATGTCCCAAGTCACCGGTTTATTTTTGAATTCTAATTCGAGAAAAATGTTCGACTTTCCAATTGAAGTCTGCGAACCAGAAATTCTAAGTCAGGAATTCTGTTGACCCGAGGGAAGGTGTTAGGCACCCTCGGATCCCGTGGTTCTAGCACGATCGCTTAAACTATTATAGATAGCCAAAATATCTGATTTTTATGCATATTATAACCTATGTGCTTTTAATCAATTTTAAACCGTTTTTATTAAATTATTATTATTATTTAAGCGAAAGTAAACGTCGTTTAAAGTATGTTTTCAGATTGCGCCGCATGAAAT
>MU766281.1:228036-246741 GCA_026770625.1 Nicotiana glauca | reverse complement strand
AAGATTACAAACAACACTTTAAACCAAGAACAATAATAAAATATAAATCAAAAGAATGAAATAATTTTGAAAGAACAATCTGAAAATTTGAACGAACCCATATCGAACTCGGATCTTGGTGAATGTTGTTGTTCATTCATGGAGTTTCGCCACTGCTCGTCGGGTTGACGACGGACAGCAGCTGAAGGCAACGACAACGACGCCTCCGGACAGCTGGGGTAACGTACTGCTCCATGGCTGCTGGACGCGACGACGGACATCAAGGTAAGGGAGACGACGACGCCATGACTGCTGCTGGCGACGGACAACATGGTGACGAAGTTGCTGGGCGACGAGCTGCTGGACGATGAGCTGTTGACGGAGCTGCTGGAAAACGACGGGCTGGTGCGACGAAGATTCAGCAGATGAAGACAAAGCTACTGGACGACGAGACGACGCCGGACGTGAAGAAGAAAGGACGAGCTCGGCGGTCGTCGGACATGGCAGCCATGGTCGTTTAGACGAAGGTGACGACGCTGGTCGTCATTCATGGCTGCTAGACCATGGTGACAGCGATGGGGAAGAGGGAGGCAGTGTTGTGGCTGGTGGCTGGTGGTTGGTGAGGTGGTTCGCGGCGGTGAAGGGTGGTTTGCAGCTACGGTTTTGCTATGTTAGGGTTTTCTAGTGTTTTGGTTGTTTGGAGAAGAAGACTTAGTCTTCTATTATTTCAAATGGAAGAGGAAATGTAACCAAAAAAATGAAAATAACGGCTGATATGTTAAGGGTAGGGTTTGGGATATTTGGGTTGGGTAGGATTAGTTTTGGGCCTAATTTTAATTCCGAAAATTGGCCCAATCCGAATTTGCTCTTCTTATTTTTTCTCTTTTCTTTTAATTAATAATACTAAAATTCTAAATTAAGTTATAAATTAAGTTAACTCAAAAAATACTAATTAAACTCCTAACAATAATTATTATATACAATAAACACCAATTAAAATAAAATTGCACAATTTTGACATTAAATGCTAAAAAATACGAAAGATGCCTATTTTTGTGATTTCTATTTTTGTAAAACAAACTTGATTACTCCTAGTTGTAGAATAAAATCCTAAATGCAAAATGCGACATATTTTTGTATTTTTATTAATTTAAGCAAACAAACACGCACAGACAAATACAACCAATAAAAGAAAAATAACGCAAAATCCACAAGAATCACACACAAACCAATACTATTTTATTTTAAATTTTTGGGAGTAATTATCATATAGGGCAAAAATCACGTGCTCACACAGGGTGCCAAGGTATTTTCGAAGATTGGCTTGAGATCTGGCTACCGCCAGGTGAGGGTTAGGACATCTGATGTCCCTAAGACAGCTTTCCGCACTCGGTACGGGCATTTTGAGTTTTGGATATGTCATTCGGGTTGAAAAATGCCCCAACAGTTTTTGTGGATTTGATGAATCGAGTGTTCAGGCCTTATTTGGATTCGTTCGTGACAGTATTCATTGAGGATATATTGGTATATTCCCGTAGCCAGGTGGAGCACAAGCAGCACCTTAGAGTGGTTCTTCAAACTCTGAGGGATAGTTAGTTATATGCAAAGTTCTCCAAGAATGAGTTTTGGTTGTGCTCACTTGCATCAATGGGTAATGTTGTGTCAGCAGAGGGTATTCAGGTTCAGGGGCTTACACAGTCTATTGTGATGCTTCCCGTGTTGGGCTTGGAGCAATGTTGATGCAGGATGGCATGGTCATTGCCTATGCTTCGAGGCAGTTGAGGGTTCATGAGAAGAACTATCCGGTTCATGATTTGGAGTTGGCATCCATAGTTCATGCATTGAAGATTTAGAGGCATTATCTGTATGGCGTGGCGTGGCGTGTGAGGTGTTCACTGATCACAAGAGTCTTCAGTATTTGTTCAAGCAAGAGGAGTTGAATTTGAGGCAGAGGAGGTGGTTGGAGTTGTTGAAGGACTATGACATCACTATTTTGTATCGTCTGGGGCAGGCCAATGTGGTGGCCGATGCATTGAGTAGGAAGTCGGCCAGTATGGGCAATCTTGCTTATATTCTGATCGATGAGAGGACGCTTGCTTTGGATGTTCAGGCTTTAGCCAATCAGTTCGTGAGACTAGATGTTTCTGAGACCAGTCGTGTATTAGCTTGCACGGTCGCTCGTTCTTTATTATTGGATCGTATCCGTGATCGACAGTATGATGATCCCCAGTTGTGTGTCCTTAGAGACACGGTGCAGCGAGGAAGTTCCAGCAGGTTACCTCAGATGCGGATGGAGTTTTGAGATAGCAGGGGTGAGTTTATGTGTCTAATGTGGATGGGCTTCGAGAGTTGATTCTTGAGAAGGCCCATAGTTCTCGATACTCTATTCATCCGGGCACCGCGAAGATGTATCAGGATTTGCGGCAGCATTATTGGTAGCATTGAATGAAGAAGGATATCATTGCATATGTAGCTCGGTGTTTGAATTGTCAGCAGGTTAAGTATGAGCATCAGAGGCCTGGTGGTTTATTTTGAGAGGATTGAGCTTCCCGAGTGGAAGTTGGAGTGGATCACTATGGACTTCATTACTGGACTTCCACTGACTCGGAAGAAGTTCGATGTAGTTTGGGTCATTGTGGATAGGCTGACCAAGTCTGTGCATTTCATTCATGCGGTAGTCTCCTATTCATCCAAGAGATTAGTTGAGATTTATATCCGGTAGATTGTTCGCCTTCATGGTGTGCCAGTATCTATCATTTCGGACTGGGGTATGTAGTTTATCCCGCGCTTATGGAGAGCAATTCAGCGAGAGTTGGGCACACGGGTTGAGTTGAGCACAACATTTTATCCCCAGGCAGACGGGCAGTTCGAGCGGACTCAAATTTTGAAGGATATGCTCCGAGCTTGTGTTATTGACTTTGGAGGCTCGTGGGATCAGTTCTTGCCTTTAGCGGAGTTTGCCTACAACAACAACTACCAGTCAAGCATCCAGATGGATCCTTATGAGGCCTTATATGGTAGGCGATGTCGGTCTCCGGTTGGATGGTTTGAGCTGGGAGAGGCTCGGTTGTTGGGTACAGATTTGGTTCAGGAAGCCTTGGACAAGGTCAAGATCATCAGAATAGGCTTTGTTCAGCTCAGTCTAGGCAAAAGAGTTATGCAGACCGTAAGGTTCGAGATGTGGCATTTATGGTTAGTGAGCGGGTATTGCTCCGAGTGTCGCCCATAAAGGACGTGATGAGATTTGGGAAGAAGGGCAAGCTTAGCCCTAGGTTTATTGGTCCATTTGAGATTCTTGATCGAGTGGGATATGGGGCTTATAGACTTGCACTGCCGACTAGCTTATCCGTCGTGCATCCAGTTTTTCATGTATCCATGCATCGGAGGTATCACGACGATCCAACCCTTGTGCTAGATTTTAGCACTGTCCTATTGGACAATGATTTGTCTTATGAGGAGGAGCCGGTAGCTATTTTGCACTGGTAGGTTCGTCAGTTGAGATCCAAGAGTTTTCCTTCTGTTCGTGTTCAGTGGAGAGGTCAGCCTCCTGAGGCATCGATCTGGGAGTCCGAGTCCGATATGCTAAGCCGTTATCCTCATGTTTTTTCCGACTCTGGTACTTCTTTCTTTTGTCCGTTCGAGGACGAATGATTGTATTAGAGGTAGATAATGTGACGACCCAAAGGGGTCATCACCTGTTTTCTTACCCATTATGTACTTTCGAGGCCTTGAAAACCTCATTTAGTGTTGCCTCGATTTGCGTGCATAGTCCGGGCACGTAGTCGAAAATCTTAAATACGAATTATGTGAGAAAATGATAAATTTTGATACTAAAATAAATAAAATTGACTTCGGTCAATATTTTGGATAAACGGACCCGGACCGGTGATTTGATGTTCCCGGAGGGTCCGTAGGAAAATATAGGACTTGGGCGTATTCCCGGAATCAAATTCTGAGGTCCCAAGCCCGAGAAATAAATTTTTGTGTGAAATTATTTTCTGGAAATAATTAAGAAAATTGAAAATAAAATTTGATTAGAAGACTATGGTACCGTATTTTGGTTCTGGAGCCCTATACAGGTCTTATATATGATTTAAGTACTTTATGTAAAGTTTGGTTCAAAACGGACGTCGTGTGACGTGTTTCGAACTTAAAATGGGAATTTGATGTATTATGAAAATTTGAAAGAAATCATGTGTTTTGAGGCTTGATTCGATGTATATGATGTTATTTTGGCGATTTGATCGCACGTATAAGTCAGTAGGATATTTTTGAGGTTGTGTACATTTTTGGTTTGGAGCCCCAAGGGCTCGGGTGAGTTTTGGATAGGTATCAGAGTGCATTTTGAACCTTGAGAAAATCTTATATTCCCAGTCATGCAATCTTCGCATTTGCGAAGCAGGACTTGCAAATGCGAAAAGGAGTCTAGCCAGCTTGGATCGCAAATGCGACCTCTTGGTCCGCAAATGCGAAGTCGGGCCTTTCGCAAATGCGACACATTAGCTCGCAAATGCAAAACACCCCAGATCCTTCAGAGTTCGCAAATGAGAACTCACCTTTGCATTTCCCAAACCTGCAGGGTTCGCAAATGCGAACCCACCTTCGCATTTCCCACATCTGAGGCCTGCATATTTTACACTTAGCCAAATTTTTGAGCCATTTTAACATTCTTTCAAAACACAAACCTCGTTGGGCGATTTTCCAAGTACAAGACTTCTTTCAAATCATTTGTAAGTTGGTTTTTACTCAATTCTTTCAATGTTCAACATCATTTAACATGTTTTCAACTTAAAATCAATAATTTTCATGGGTGAAATTGGGGGTTTTGGGTAGAACCTAGGTTTTCTAAATTTGGGGATTTGGACCTCAATTGAGGTCCGATTTCAAAATAAATCATATATTTGGGTTCGTGGGTAATCGGGTTTTGGTTCGAACCCTGGGTTTTGACCACGTGGGCTCGAGGGCGATTTTGAAATTTTTGGGCTAAACTTTGGGAAATTCATTTTTATGCATTCAAATTGATTCATTTAGTGTTTATTAATGTAATTAAGTAATTTGTGATTAGATATGAGTGAATTGGTGGCGGAATCGAGGGGTAAAGCCATAATTGAGAATTGAGTTGAATTCAAAGCATCAAGGTAAGTGTTCGCTTTAACCCTAGCTAGGGGTAAAGCCATAATTGTTATATTGTGTTGGATATGAAATAGGAACGGGTGGTACGCCTACCACAAGATATTATGAAATGGGAGCCGGTGGTACGCCTACCATAAGATATTATGAAATGGGAGAGGGTGGTACGCATACCACAAGATATTACTAAATGGGAGCGGGTGGTACGCCTACCACATGATATTACGAAATGGGAGTGGGTGGTACGCCTACCACAAGATATTATAAAATGGGAATGAGTGGTACGCCTACCACATGATATTATGAAATGGGAGTGGGTGGTACGCCTACCACGAGATACGAAAAAAGGGAATGGGTTGCACGCCTGCAACAACATGAATTGAAACATGAATATTGTCTTTATTTCTTGCTTCCGTGTTAGAAGCTAGACTGTAGATTTCTCTTTTATTATTCCTCACATCCTATTTATATCTGTTACCTCAGAAGCATGTTCCCTCCCCCAGTTTTAATTGTAAATTTCTGTTGCCTCTTCGTTGTATTGTATATATATGTATATATGTACAGGTTTATCTGGAGTCTGGTCCTAGCCTCGTCACTACCTCGCCGGGGTTAGGCCAGACACTTACCAGCACATGGGGTCAGTCGTGCTGATACTACACTCTGTGCTCTTTTGCACAGATCCAGGTGTTGGACAGCAGCTGTAGTAGCGCAGGAGTTAGCCTTCAGTCCAGCGACACACCAAGGTAGCCTTGCATGCGTCCGCAGGCCCGTCGTCTCTTCTATCTTTATTTCAGTATGTTATCTCATGTATTTCGAGATAAACGGTTATATTTCTTTCACACGGATGTATTTAGCATTCTTAGTTGTTTGTGAGTATGTGACACCAGTCTTGGGTAGAGGTTTATGTTGACTTTCCGCATTGTTGTTCAGATTCTTTAATTTAAGACTTTCGCTTGTTACTTTATTCTGCTATTATCATGTTATTACTGATAATTGTTAAAAGAAGTAAAATGGTTAATGCTAAAAGTGTTAAGGTTTGGCTAGCCTAGCTCTCATCAGTAGGTGCCATCACGAATTCTGAGGGTGAGAAATCCAGATCGTGACATTTCTGCACTTGAAGGATTGTTAGAAGTACAAAGAATGGTAACAAGGTTAGGGATTACACCATTCTTGGCCTTCTCTGACTGATCATATACACCTCCAACCTCACTTTCAGATTACATCTCTGCTTCTAATGACCTTCTTCTTTACCAGATCCCATAATCTGTACCTTAATTCTTCATCTCCATATCCGATGAATATGCAAGGAACAAATTTATCATCCAGCTTCGTTCTTTGCTCCTTTGGTATATGTGCAAAACTCTATAACCGAACACCTTCAGATGCGAGTAGGACACCTCCTTGTTGGTCCAAACTCTCTCTAGGATGTCAAACTCCAATGGAACTGATGGACTCTTATTGATCATGTAACTGATTTCAAATTATGAAATTCTTTTGTTGATGAGTATGTGGTTGTTTATGACGACGGGTCTTACACTGTTGTATTTGTGACTTGGTGAATTTTGCTTCATCTCTTCCATTCTTTGTTGCATCCATTTCCTGGTGATGGGATTTTGATAGATTTGATTTGGTGATAGGATTTTTGTTGAATTTCTTACATGCAGGACAACATTTAATTTGTATCCTTTTTGCTCAGGATTTTTCGAAATAGATAGCTGGTGCATGTATCAGAATTAATATTTATTTTGCTGTTAGCAATTTTAGGTGAAATGGCTTCTATGGGAAATGGTCCTTGCCCTTAACTAATATTTTAGGTGCAACATGAATATTTGTTTTGTTCAAGTAAAGTTAAGTTGAGTTATCAGTGCCATAAAAATGGCCTAGAGCTAAAGGTATGTTAGATGGTTACCTTTATCTTTAAGTGTGTTTGATGTTGGGAATAAATCCCTTACAGAAATAATATTTACGGTAACAACAACAGAATAATAACGTAGCACCGAGATATGATAATAATGAAAAAAAAAATTATCATCAACGACACCAAGATTTTTAACGTGAAAAATCCTTCTAATTAAGGGGAGAATATATAGGGCGAAAAAACTCGGGCCCTAGAGGCGTAAGATAATCCACTATAATGAGGAATTTTATACTCTGTAATTTCGAGTAAATTACTTCAGTGACCACTAAACACTCAAATGAAATAACCCTCTTTATAGATTCCCACATTACTACAATATCGCTCACACTTTGAACTTACTATTTTATAGGGACACGCCAATTAATTTACTCATTAGTGTAACAATTAATTAATTTCTTGTTTTAGTTACATAGTATTTTAAGGAAATAAGTGTTATCAGTTACGCTAAATAAATTAAGCGGTAAAAAATAGTTGTATGACCATGAACTCAATAGTTGGGTACTTGAGTAGAAGTTCTCTATCTTTGTACTCAATGGCTTTAAAAAGTACGACAAATGATCAAATATATCCCTCTACTTTTGAAAATGGTCTAAGAATACCCCTTGTTATTCTATTGGGTTATCTATACCCCTATCGTCATACTTTGGATAAAAAATATCCCTATTTTGGATGGAGTGATACGTGGCAACACCAAATTAAAATGACCAATTCTTTTTTTACCCGACTCGTTTATTAAAAAAAACCACAACCCGCCCCTATTTTCATTTTTTCAAATTTTTTAAAGAAATTTTTTTTATAAAACATAAAAAATATTGCAAAATATTTTTGTATTTTTAAATTAATGCACCATAGTCCACTAATTCAGTAAAGTGTTCTATTATATTTTTTCATTTGTTATAGTTTTTTCAAAGCATTTTTTTGTAAAGATTGAAACAATTTTATAAAAACTCTTTTTTTTTGTCGTAAAAACTGGAACAAAACATCGTTTTTTTAACAACATACTTTTTAAAAGTTGAAAAAAAATTCAACAAAATTTTTTTCCCAAATTTTTAAAGCTTTTTTTTTGTATAAATTGGAAAAATAAATTTGTAAAAATTAGAAAACAAAAAAAGGCAGAAAGGACAGTTGATAACACTGTTCCATCGGCAAAACCAGGAACAAATGGGAGCAACTCCAGTATTAATGGAAGGAAAATGACCGAGGCAGTAGCAGGAACCAAAGGAAAGGAACATGCAACAAGTAGACCAAAAATCTGGCCAAATCTCCCTAGTCGAAGCGAAGGCACCAAAACCCTAGCGTCTACAAGGACAGATCCGATGCACATGCAAGTGATGCAAGGCTCAACAAACACATGACAAATGCAGATCCAAGGCTCATATCTGCAGCAGAAGCAAACTCAAGCTGATAAGGCTAATGGAACAGTAGCTCAAAATGGGGGAGCATAACGAAAATTGCAACGGGAATCAGGACAAACAAGAGAAAAAATATGGATGACATTATTTGAAAGAAAACAAAATGGCAGCAAAAGGTATGGATCTGACATTTATACCACCAACAATTATTGAGGGAGAGGTGATTGTAGAACTAGAACATGAAGACATGGAAAGCGAAATTGAGAAATGGAAACATGCAGCAATAGCATATGTTATTGGGGGATCTCCTACAATTGGAGCTATGGAGAGGTTCGTAGCAGCTCAAGGAGAATACTAAACAAAGCCAAAAGTATTTTATCATAATGTTGGGTATTTCGTAATTAATTTCCCAAGTATGAAAGAAAGGAACCAATTGATGTACTCAGGGTCCCATATTTTGAACAATAGGCCAGTGATAATTAAAGCATGGACAATGGACTTTGATTTTGATGCTGAAGATTTGAAAATAATTCCAATTTGGGTCAAGTTGCCAAATCTGCCGCTGGTGTGTTGGAGTGCAAAAGCATTAAACAAAATTAGGAGCGGACTGGGACAACCTATCTATGTTGATGCATATACAACAAATGCAAAAAGAGTTTCATATGCACGAATCCTCATTGAGATAGATGTGACAAAAGAGCTGCCAAATATGATCAAGACACGGGATCCTAGGGGCAGACTGATTGACTATGAGTTATGGTATGACTGGAAACCTAAATATTGTCCAAAATGTATGCAGATTAGACATAATTTCCAAAAATAACAAGTTCAAATAGGAATGGTGGAGAAGAAGATAGTACAATAGCCACAGGCCACAGGCAAAAGATAAAAAATAGAATGAAAACCAGTAAATGGAACTAACAAAGAGTAGAGTGAAAATCAAAAGGAAGTGCCAGAACAGAACATTGAACAAGAAACTACAAAGAATTCAAGGATGTAAACAGGAGAACCATGGCAGCAAGTTAAAAATAAATTAGCTGCAAAAGGGCAGAAAGTAATAATTCCTGGGTAGCATCTCCCTGTGCTGAACTATTTTGGCACCTTAATGGATGGAAGATAAGAACAAAGAACTAAGGAGACATAATGTAGTTTAAGTGGAGGAGGGGGAGCAGATATGATATCACAAAAGCCTTCAAAGCAACTATGATAGTATCATTGAATGTGAGGGGACTAAATAAGGTGTTTAAGCACAAGGAGCTTAAGGAGTTATTGAAGGAAAATAAGGTGAAGATGATAGCAATAAGTGAACACAGAGTTCATGAAATAAAAGCTGATCAAATCAACAACAATAACAACCTAGTATAATCACACTGTAAGTGGGGTCTGGGGAGGGTAATATGTACGCAGACCTTACCCCTACCCCGGTGGGCAGAGAGGCTGTTTCTAGGAGACCCTCGGATCAAGATATCAACAAGAGATGATAAGTTAGTACTATCAATAGACTCATACTAAAAATAACATAAAATACACAACATAACACAAAATAACAAAATAGCAGCAATATAATAAATATAAGAAATACAAAGTAGATGAAAGGTATCTAATATCCAACAGATACCTCTCTGTATCGGTAGCTGATCAGTAATATCCTACAATTACCTCATAAAAGCTGATCAAATCATAAATAAAATAATGCTAGGGTGGATTTGGTGTCACAATGTCACAAATTCCTGTAAAGGCAGATTATGGGTAGTATGGAATTCAATGTTTATTAGCTTCACAGTCATAGAGAGTACTGCTCAAATTATTCATGGACAAGTCCAAATGGTGCACAGTAACAAAGAGTTCCAGTTCACTACAGTGTATGTGCGAGTGCAAGATAGAAAAGATATGTGGAATTCACTCAGGAGCATAGAGAAACAAATCAAAGGAGCATGGTTGATGATGGGGGATTTCAATGCAGTCTTAGGGGTGGATGATAGAATGAATGGAAGAGAAGTGCAAGATCATGAAACAAAAGATTTTAGGGAGGTACTGGATGATTGTAGCCTAACTGAACTACCAACTGTTGGGAAGTCATATACATGGACAAATAGCCATGTCTTCAGCAGAATAGATAGGGCAATTGTGAATGATCAATGGATAACTAGTATGCCTCCAGTACAAGCACATGTAATTGAGTCTCTTTTCTCTGATCACTCCCCAATATGCATAGAAGTTGAAGATTATTATGATAACAAAAAAGACCTTTCAAGTTTTATAATTGCATGGCGGAGCATCCTGAATTTGAAAAGATAATAAAGGAAAATTGGTACTCACATGGAAGCAAAATGAAAGCAGTATGGCAGATCTTGAAGAACGTTAAAGTAGCTTTCCAAAGGCTGAATAGAACAGAGTACATGAATGTCAAAGAGAAGATAAAAACTAACAAAGAACAGTTGAAAGACATACAAAAGAAAATGAACCATGCAGACAGTTCAGGCAACTTATTTTAAGAGGAGAGAAAACTGCTAGTTCAACTGGAAAAATGGAGTATGATAGAAGAATCAATCTACAAATAGAAATCTTGAGTATAATGGCTGAAAGAGGAGGATACTAATAGTGCATATTTCTTTACTACTATGAAGGGAAGGAAAATGCAGAATCAGATAACAAAGCAAATGGATAACAAAGGTTGTGTAGTGACAAAGCCTAAGTGTATTGAAGGGGAGATAACTGGGTTCTATAAACAACTTCAAGGAACTGCTGCATAGAGTATTCCTGTAATTCATCTTGGGTAGATAAAGAATGGACCATTACTTTCAAGGGAACAACAGATACAGCTTGTAAGACCTTTTACTAAAGAGGAGGTCTTACAAGCATTAAAAGGAATTGATGACATGAAGGCACCAGGAGGAGATGGTTTCAACTCATATTTTTTCAAAATAATATGGCATATTACTGGTGATAAAATAACTGAAGTTGTGCTGGATTTCTTTAGCACAAGGAAGACGCATAAACTAATTAATACCAAAGTGGTCACTCTAATTCCCAAGGTGAAGAATCCTGCTTCTTTCAGAGAATACAAACCAATATCATGTTGCACCACTTTATACAAGATCATATACAAGATGATAACATACAGGCTGGCACAAGTGATGAACACATTGGTGGATCAGAGCCAAGCAACTTTTATACCAGGAAGAGTGCTAACTGATAATATTTTACTTAGCCATGAACTAGTAAAAGGATATGGTAGGAAAGGTACTTCTCCAAGATTTATGCTAAAGATAAATATGCAAAAAGCATATGACTCTCTTGATTGGAATTTTCTGGAACAAATACTCACAGGACTATGCTTTCCCAAGCAATTTGTGGAGTAGATCATGGAGTGCATAAAAATAGTATCTTATTCAATAACCATCAATGGGATTCCCACTACTCCATTTGTAGCTAAAAGAGGAGTGAGACAAGAGACCCAATGTCTCCACTGCTCTTTGTGCTATCAATGAAATATCTAACAAGAATACTGAGAAACTTGAGAGAACATCCAAATTTTAATTTTCATCCTAGATGTGAATTGCAGATTATTCAACTTAGTTTTGCAGATGATTTTCTTTTGTTTTGAAGAGGAGATGGGGTATCTGTGCGGATGTTATATGGATGCTTTCAAAGTTTCTCCAAAGCATCGGGGCTAATTGCAAACCAAAGCAAAAGCTGTATATACTTTGGGGGAGTAACAGAAGCTGGGAAACAGGAGATACTACAGAAGATTGGATTCACAGAAGGAGAACTCCCTTTTAGATACATGGGAGTGACATTAAGTTCCAAAAGACTATCAATAAACCAATGTCAGCCTTTGTTGGATAAAATGTTGGCAAGAATAAAGCAATGGACTGTGAAATTCTTAAGCTATGCAGGAAGATTGTAGTTGGTTAGAAGTGTCCTGATTGCCATACAATCCTTTTGGTTTCAGATATTCCCTTTGCTAAAGAAGATCATTCGAGCAGTAGAGACTATATGCAGGAAGTTTCTGTGGACAGGGGATGCAAATACAAGTAAAAAATCTTTGGTGGCATGGGATAAGCTATGCAAACCAAAAAGGGGCCTAAACATCATTGACATGACTACTTGGAACAAGGCTACTGTGCTAAAGCATCTATGGAATATATGCAAGAAGAAGGATAAATTGTGGGTCAGATGGGTTCATATGTACTATACTAAAGGGAGAGAGCCTTAGACAGTGGAAGCAAAACAAGCATCGTGGATGTTGATACCCAATTTATCTCTATACCTTTTCATATATTCAAAATATTCTCAAAATAACATATATAGGCATATATAAGCATAGCTAAACTTTTGGCATTTTTTCTACTTTTTTTAAAGTTTTTTAAATTAATTTATTGTCTATTTTTAACACCATAAAATCAATAGTTACTCCCAAAATTATAATTTTTTATGAGTAATTTATTCTCTTCTCATATTTATACCAAAATATAATTAAGGTGATTTTTGTATATTTTTACAAATTTATTTGGTATTCTTAAAGCTAAATTGTATGTAATTGCAATTATAGCCTATTTTATGATTAATAGCATTTTATAATTTTAAAATTATTTTTAGTATTTTTAAATTAATATTTATATAGTATTTATTTGCTCAGTATTTTTAATTTATTTTTAAAGTTATTATTATTATTTTTTATAAAATAAAAAAGGGAAGATTTGGTTATTTATCACTTAGCCTATTGCTATTTCAATAACAACCCTTCTCCTTTTTTAATTTTAGCCCCCAATTCGACCCAATTTCACCCCAGATTAAATGACCCAATTCCTAAAAATGCCCAACCCACGACCCAATTGCTAAACCAGCCCGGTTTTCTTTTAAATCTGAGTCGTTGATCATTTTGATCAACGGCCAATATCCTTCCTTTCCTTTTTTAATCACCCAACCCCTCTAAACCTAGGTCATTTGCACAAAGGCGCACCCTTAAAACCCCTCATCTCTGAAACGCTCTCTAACCTCTCCTAAACCCTAATCACCTCCAGCCTTATCTCACCTCATTCCCACCGGAATCCATAGCGTCTCCAGCCATGGATGGCCTGTGCTCACCCTCTATCACCCCTGAGCCTAAGCTACTCAAGGTTTGGAGGCTTGACCTCGATGGTCTCTTTTCATATCCATCTTAGATCTGTAGATCTATGGTTTTCCGGCCACGTTCCGACATGTTCAAACACTGGAAGCTTGATTCCTGACTGTTTCGACTCATGATCTGATCTTGTTCTTCCAAGCCTTTCTCACTTCTAGGGTTTTTATGAAACCCTAAGCCATTCGAGGTTCTTTCACCGTTATTTATTTAGACCTATGTTATGCCTATGTTCTTCTTGACGTTTTGAGTGTTTTTCCTAAATTTTCTTTTCAAAAATCGTTTGATTTCAAATTAGGGTTTCTGAAAGCCTTTTGATTCTTGCTGTTATTTTATTTTAGATGTTTGTCTGTATTATGTTCGTATGTTTTCCTTCTCTATTATGCATGTATTGTCCTTCTTTTCTTTTATATGTGTGCTTACATGATTAATCTATGTTAAATTTTCCTCACTCTTCTACCATGTGTGCTTACTACTAAGTTTCTTGACTTTTGCTTTGCTGAACTCTGTTTGTGTTCTTGTAAATCATATTTCATCTATTCCGTACTTGTCTAAGTTTCGAGTTTCTAAAACGTGTCCTTTTATGCTCAAATTGATTTTCTTTGTCTAATTGTTTCAAACCCGTTATCATGGTCTGTTTGTTTCTCATGATACACATTGAGTCTGTTCACTTGCCTTCTCGTTTCTGTGTTTGATTCGATTTGAAACCCTAGAATTTGGGGGTTTCTTTGATAAACTAGATTAGGGTTTCACTTTGGGACTCTGGACCTTCAGACGCACTATGATTCTATGACTGAACTCGTGTTCTTTTGTTTTATGATCCTAAACCTTGCAATGTTAGACTTTCTGTTTGATTTGTTTGCTTTATATATGAGAAACTCCTCTTTCAAAAAGGGTTTTGACAACTACTTGATTGATTTTGGACTCCTTTGATGGGGTCTCGGCAGATTGCTACTGATTTTCTCTATTTGAGCCCTCATCTACCTATTCCTGACTGGGTTCATTCGAATCTAACCTGTTTACTTTGATTTTGTTAGTTGTATGATTGATTCCCTTTCCTTTATATTTACAAATCGAGTACTGTTGAATGCTTTCCTTAAATAAACCTTATTTATTTTCCCTTTCTTATGCTATTATGAAAGATTTTACTCAAATTTCCTTTCCTTATTTACATTCTCCCGTTTGAAATTGAATCCCCTAACTTAAGGGAGAATATTTGAGACTGATTTTTAAAGGTCTTCTTAACTTTCTTACTTGTTCTTCTACATTATAAAAGGGGCCGCCCTTCTGTAACTTAGTAGAGAAAGAGAGAAAAAAAAGGAAAAAACAATCAATTTTTTTACACAATCAATTTTGAATACTTTCACACTATTTCCAACTAAATACTTTTTCTTACACAAACACTCGAATTCTTTCTCTGAACTCATTCACACATAAAGTTTTTCTCTCTCTGATTATGGCTTGTTTGCAAGAATCCTGCTTTCTTTGCTTAGCTCTTCTGAAAACTGGTATGTTCTTTGTTTAATTTCTGTCTCTCCCCCCTATGTGTTTATTCTACAGTTCACCCTTTGTTTGGATTATTGCCTAAATGATATAACTTTCTGCCAGCTTTCTTCTTTCTTTGTTTCTGTTCTTATATGAATCCCTACCCTTGATCCCCCTTCTGTGGCTGAGTTATGGTTAAAAAACGTGGAAATACTTAAAATTATTGATCATGGACATGAACTGGGCTCTCTGAGTCCTAAGCTCTATCAATTCCCATCCCTATTTCCCTTTCTATGTATGCTGAGTTTGAGACTTTGGTTTGGCAGTGTCCTGATTACTGTCTAGGCCATAGACCGACCTTCAATAGGTCCTACTCTTAATTGTTTGGCTGACAGGTTGGGCAGGGGTGTGCCAGCCTACCATATGGTTGGGCATGACCCCCAGCCTGCCCTGACATTCCCTAATCCCTCTATTGCACTCACATTTGTTCCTAGATTCTAAGTTTTGCCCCCCTCTAATGAGCCTTGCTTTGGTACCTTGAGTTTCCTCTAAACTTGGACATTGGAGGGCTGGCTCTTCCACACTGCACTTTAATTCAATGTTTTGCATGATACCTGGGTGTGAGCATTGCCTGGAGTTCCTGAAACTCCTTGGAACTTTGACACACCCTGGGTAAGAGAAAGGCTTTGGAACATGATCCTGGTAGTTGGCTCATACCATTTTATTAGACTTTGAGTTCGAATTAGGCTCCTTGGATGCAGCTTGGGAGTTCTGATTGTAATATTGTTTCCTGATTTCTTTTTGAATCATTTTGGTCTGTAATAAAACTTTATAATAACCTCTGGGGTGATTAGTGACATGGGAAGGGTAACCATGTATGCAAAAAGGGGTAGATATCATGCCTGTAGGATTTCAAATTTCAGCATGTAGACATCATGTCTATAGGAATTTTTGCATATAGATAACCTGCCTATAGAGATTTCTAATTTCAGCATCCTCATATGTAAACATGTTTATAGGATTTCTACATTCTCACATATAGATACCATGTCTATAGGACGCACAAAAAAATAAAAAAAAAACATGTCTGCAAGTCTTTTCTAATTTTGAGACCTCCACTTCTCGCTAGGAAAACATGTTTATAGGTCGTAATAATTAAAAATGAAGCAATCAGATGTCATGTTTATGCAAAATCCAGCATTTAGATGTCATGCCTACAGGGTTTCTGCATTTGTTATTATGTCTTCAAATGTGTTCTAAAGCCAACAAACGCATAGAAAGCATGCCTATAGGAATTAATCAAATCAGAATCGCCTTACTTGTTACAAGTCTAAGACATGTAGTAATAATGAATTACCAGTTATAAAATTTATGGTCACGTGCTGAAACTCGCTCTCTTTTTCAGTGGCTGATAATGTTTTCCTAAATCAGTATGCATTGTTTCTCAAATTTGTAGATGCCATGTCTATAGGTCATCACGTAGGCAAATAAGTATGTAGTTAATTAATTACGTTGTCCTTCGATAAGTTGCAGCCAGGAGAGCCTAATGTGAATTTCTTGCCTGAAAATAATATAATGAACTAGCCTGCCTAACGTTAAGCATAAATTTTGACCTAATTAGTACATGTAAGACGTGCTAAGCTACATGATTTTATTTGATATAAGGAGGCCTGTTTAAGACTTATTGTTTATGATCTCTCCCTAGATTTGCTATGTGTGTTTTGACTGTCGCCTTAGAATTTTTACCTTTGAAACTGCAAAAAAACCCAACATCCCTTCCCTTTAGGATTAGTAGTCCTATATGCCTCCGTGACTGATTGAAATGGGATGGGTAATAGCACGCTGTGACGAACCGGCCCGTCGTCACGAGAGTTACCACCCCATTTCCCCCTTATTGTATGGTTTCATGTTCTATATCAGTAGTAGAGTCTATCAAGTGAATTTGGACTGATTCTGGTTGAAAGTAAGGCATATAGCCTCTTAGGAGGGAGTTTGTTTCAGAAAAGTCAACCGAAAGTTGACTATGTGGTTAGAGGGCTCGGATGCGAATTCTGGTGGTTCGGTTAGCTTCGAGAGGTGATTTATGACTTAGGGGATCGATTAGAATTGAATTTGGAGGTCCGGTGTAGAAATAGGCTTGAATTGGCGATGTTGGAATTTTGGCGGAATCCGGTTGATAGGTGAGATTTTGATCCGGGAGTCGGAATGGAATTCTGAGAGTTGCAGTAGCTTCGTTAGGTGATTTTGGATGTGGCTGCGAATTTTCAGATCATTCGGACATCGTTTGGTCGGGTGTTTGATTGAATGTTGGTTTCGAAAGTTTTAAGGAAAATTAGGCTTGAATCAGTGGTAATTTGGTGATTTTTGTGTTAAAGGACGTGTTTTTATGATTGGAACAAGTTCGCATGATGTTTTAGAGTGGGTTAGTGTTTTTGGTTGACGTCCCGGGGGCCTCGGGGTGATTTCGGATGGTTAAACGGAAGGAAATTGGTAAAATTGCAGGTCTGTAGTTTTAAGTCTTATGGTATTTCCGCTTCTGCGGAAATGGACCGCAGAAGCGAGACCGAAAAAGCGGGGGGATTGAGCGCATAAGCGGCTTTTGGGCATGAGTGGGAGTTCCACAAAAGCGGAGTCGCAGGAGCGACATTGGCACCGCAGAAGCGGTCGTGGGATTTTTGGTGTAGACCGCAGAAGCGGTCACTGGGCCACATAGGCGAAACCGCAGAAGCGGTTTGATATCCGCAAAAGTGAATTCTGAGGGGTTTAAGTGAAACCGCAAAAGCGGTTGTTTTACCGCAAAAGCAGGACCGCAGAAGCGGTCAATGGATCGCAGAAGCGAAAATCGCAGAGGGGTTAAGTGCATCAATGTTAAGAAATTTCAGAAGAGTAAAAACATTTGGGGCTTCGAACTAAGAACGGATTTGGGCGATTTTGAAGAGGAATTCGAGGAGCATCATTAGGTAAGGCCTCTTGGACTTAGATTATGTCATTATGGTGTTAAAACATGGAACTAATCACTGATGTTAAAACATGGAATTAATCACTGAAATTGGGGTATAAATTGGAGAAGTTAGGGCTTGGTTTTGGGTTTAGAAAATTTGAAATTTGAAGGGGCTATTGGACTCCGATTTTGATAAATTTTATATGTATGGACTCGTGGCGAGACGAGGATTATGAAAATATGAATTTCATAATTTTTTGAGAAGCGGGCCCGGGGCTCGGGTTTTGGCAACTTCGTGTTTTTGGGTGTTTTTCGAGTTATTTCGATTGGGTTATGTTCCATTAGCCTATTTTGATGTATTCCTATTGGTTTTGATCAGATTTGGCACCCGTGGAGGTCTATTCTCGAGGGAAAGTCATTGCGGACTAGTTTTTGAGCCGGTTCGAGGTGAATAATAGATGTAGATGATGACCTGAGGGTTTGAAATCCTGGTATATCACACTGTGACGCTATGATGATGCGAGACACGTACTCTACTATGAGTGCAGGGTTGATTGTGGTTGAGGACTGTAAACTAGTCCGACCGAATGATGTTGAACTATATCATTGGCTTGAAATTAGCCGTTAAACCTCCTACTTGGATGGTTATGGAGATATTTGGGGTTGTATGCCGACTATCTGGATCTCGCAGGGATTGTTGTCACTGTTCCCATAACGTATAACATGTTTTCCTGATATTAGTCCTGAATTGAATATTGTATCGAAATGGTTAGTC
>MU766281.1:169460-217947 GCA_026770625.1 Nicotiana glauca | reverse complement strand
TTTTTTTTTTAGTATTTATTGTGATATATTGGAACAATATAAAAAGTTATGACGTTTTGTGTATTTTTTCCAATAAGATATTTTTTAACTTTTAAATAATTTATCTTTTTTTAGGTCAGAACTTAAAGAAAAAATATAAAATTATATTTTTTAAAATGATGGGTCGGCCCGTGGGGGCCTACGGCCCACACAGGGCTGGGGTGGGCTGACCATTATAAGGCCCATCAAAATGGTGGGCTAGCTCTAAGTTTCGTGATGTTGAATATATGGTTGGTGAGCGTGTTTTGCTTCGGGTCTCGCTTATGAAGGGCGTCATGAGGTTTGGGAAGAAAGGGAAGTTAGGTCCGAGGTTTATTGGACCTTTTGAAATCTTGAGGCGAGTTGGGGAGGTTGCGTATGAGCTTGCCTTACCTCCCAGCCTAGCCGAAGTTCATCCGATATTTCATGTTTCGATGCTCCGGAGATATCACGGTGATCCGTCGCACGTGTTGGATTTCAGTTCAGTCTAGTTGGACAAGGATCTATCCTATGTTGAGGAGCCAGTGGCTATTTTGGACAGGCAGATCAGAAAGTTAAGGTCAAAGAACATAGCTTCAGTGAAAGTTCAGTGGCGGGGTCAGCCGACCGAGGAGGTGACTTGGGAGATCGAGCAGGATATACGCACCCAATACCCTCATCTTTTTACTACTTCAGGTATGTTCTCTACGCTCGTTTGAGGACGAATGAATGTTTAAGTGTAGGAGGATGTAACAACCCGGCTGGTCATTTTTTGAATTTATACCCCGATCCCTCATTAACCGCTTTCCCTTAGTTCATTTCTGCTATTTTAGTTTTCCGGAACGTTCGGTGTTAGGATTCGGAGTGTTTTGGGACACTTAGTCCCTAAATGAGAGCTTAAGAGTTGAAAAATGGTCCGTAATCGAAATAGTATAAAGACGACATCGGAATGGAAATCCGATGGTTCCGTTAGCTCCGTTAGGTGATTTCGGAGTTGGGAGCGTGTTCGGAATGTATTTTGGAGGCTCGTAGCTCATTTAGGCTTGAAATGCCGAAGTTTGAATTTTTGAAGTTTCCGGTCTGATAGTGAGTTTTTTATCCGAGGGTCGGATTGAAATTTCGGAAGTGGTAGTAGCTCCGTCATGTCATTTGGGTTGTGTGTGCAAAATTTCTGGTCATTCGGGCGAGGTTTGGTTAGGTTTTTGATCGAAAGTGTGTTTTGTTGGAATTTGAAGTTCTTAAGCTTGAATATTTGATTTAATCGGATTTCTGGTGTTGTTTTAGGTGTTTTAAGGATTGATGCAAGTCCGAATAAGGTATTAGGTGGTATTGGTGCTTTTGGTTGAGGTCCCGGGGGCCTCAGGATGATTTCGGGTGGTTAACGGGAGAATTTCTAAGTTTTGCTGCAGTTGGTATTTTTGACCCTTCTGGTATTTTTGCTTCTGCGGTTTGGGTACCGCAGAAGCGGCTTCCTCATCACAAAAGCGAGTTTTGGCTTTCCCCCACAGAAACCGCAGAAGCGGTCAACTTTCCGCAGGAGCGGTGATTTGTTCGCAGAAGCGGGGCTTGTCCCCTTAAGTGAAAAGCACAGAAGCGGTTGGTTTTTCCGCTTAAGCGAGACCGTAGAAGCGGTCCCTTGTCCGCACAAGCGGAAATGACTGTTTAGTAGTATTAATTTCGAGGGTTTAATTTCATAAGTTTGAAAATCGTTTGATAACTCGGGAGAAGGCGATTTTGAGTGGGTTTTGAAGAGAAAATAATTGGGTAACGCTTCCTTGATCCCTTTTCATTATGTTTCATCATTATATAGCTATATACATCATTGTAATTCGAATTTAGAAGCAAAAATTGGTTAATTTCGGGTAAAACTTCAAAGACCAAACTATTGGGTTTGAGGGGGCATTTGACCTCCGATTTGGGAGATTTTTATATGGTTAGACTCGTGAGAGTACGAGGGTTCTGAAAATGTGAAAATTATTCGGTTGTGAGAAGTTGGATGGAGGGGCATTTTGGTCATTTTACCTATTTTCACGCCCTAGCTTTAATTTTAATAGTGTAATCAGTTGTTTGCAATATTATTTACGATATACAATTGAATTGAATAGATTTGGGCCATTTGGAGTCGGATACTCATGGCAAAGGCGCGGTTTCTAGTGATATTGAGCCGGTTCGAGGTAAGTGGCTTGTCTAACCTTGTGTGGGGGACCTTTCCCCTTAGGATTTGTTTCTTGATATTTGAGTGCCTTGTATGTGAGGTGACGAGCACGTACTTGAGCCGATTGATGAAAATCCGATTTTACCTAAGTTGTTGATATTTAGCTTTCTTTCTTACTTGCTTTATCCTACCTGAAAATTTTACTTGTACTAGATTAGGAAAGCATGTTTAGCTGATTTGACTGCCTAATTGATTAAGTTGTTTAACTGTACTATGTGAAGCATGCTAGGCTAGTTCTATCTGCTGCTCTGTCCTTCGTACTTATTTCCTTGGTTTGTTTCTGGCTGTGTTTGCGCATTTATATTGGGACTATGGATGTGGGATTCTATTAGCTTCCCCCCTTGTTTGTTTACTTTGGGACTACGTGTTTGATTCCCGGGAGATCCCCCTACACTTTTATTTTGGGACTACGGGACGGTACCCCGGAAGATCCCCCTGCACTTTTATTTTGGGACTACGGGACGGTATCCCGGGAGATCCCCCTGCACATTAATGATTGGACTACGGGACGGTATCCCGGGAGATCCTCTGATATCGATACGAGAGTTGGACTACGGGACGATATTCCGAAATAACCATTGGACAATTGAGGAAAGGGCTACAAGACGGTATCTTGGGAGATCCTCATTGGTATCTTGATTTTAAGCTGTGTTTACTCTGTGTTCTGCTTATTCCTTGTAGTTATTATTGCCTAATTGATTTGCTTTATTTTACTGCTGCGTTTGTTATTTTTGTCAGATTTCCACACTGTTAATTATTGCTACTGTTATATTTTTGCCTCAGTAGGGCCCTGACCTTTCCTCGTCACTAACCAACCGAGGTTAGACTTGGCAATTACTAAGTACCGCTGTGGTGCACTCATGCCCTTCCTGCGCATGTTTTTCATGTGCAGATCATCCAGGTACCTCTACTCAGGCGCACTATCAGTGAAGCAGGAGGATCACGGAGACTTCGAGGTAGTTCTGCTGCGTCCGCAGACCGACGAGTCTCCATCTTACTCTACCATTAGTACTTAGTTTTTCGTTCTTCTGGTTGTTAGACATTCTGGTGTTGGGAGCCTTTACTGTACATTTCTATAGCATGTGTTGCCCGTGAGTTTCTGGGTCTTTGGGAATTTTAGTAGACTTGTGTTACTGAGTTGTATATGCCGAGTGGCATACAGTACAGTTTTCTTCTAGTTGTTTAATTTGGTTTACTCTGTTTTTCGCAATTATTATATTTTCCGCAATATTTGGCTTACCTGGTCGTGGGGACTAGGTGCCATCACGACATGTTCACGATCGGTGAACTAGGGTCGTGACAAGTTGGTAGCAGAGCACTAGGTTAAATAAACAAATATCTCGCTCGCGAACCATCCATGCCACGCGGTCAACATTAAATAAACAACTATCTCGCTCGCGAACCATACATGCGACACGAGCACATATATATACACATAGTCAAACAGACAATTAAGAATTTATCGGGAAATATTTATTCCAATAAAAGCCAATTTTACTTTAATGATTTAAGAAAAGTGAAGTTCAATCCTTTTTTAAATTCATTTACTGATTCGATGTAATTTAAGCAATTCAAGTTGTCAATATGCTTTTTTTTGTCCTAGACTACCTGGACAATAGCATAATAGTAGCTACGCACGGACTCTCCTAACCTCGTGCGTACATAGACCCCCACAAATAGGAGCATATAACTAATTAACTCACCTATGGGATAATTCCCTCTTACAAGGTTAGAAAGGAGACTCACCTCGCCCCGAAGATCCACAACCGGCATTCTACGCCCTTCCGAAGATTCGAATCGATGTTAAATGCTCCAAAACTAGCCAATAATTATGCAAATCCATTAATATAAGCTCAATTACTCATTACAAATTTAATTTATAACAATTCTAACCCCGATCGAAAAGTTGACAAAAAGGTCCTCGGGCCTACGTGTCCGAATTTCGAAAATTATTGAAGATAAGGTTTACCTATGAACTCAAGAACTCAAATATATGATTTTCTCTTAATTCCATACCCAAAATCGTTATCAAAATACAAGAATATCATTTTTCTAGGTTTTCCCTCAAACCCCAAATTTTCTACAAATTTTCATGTCTAAATCCATATTTATACCAAGTAAAGTCGGTATAAATATTACTTTAAAAATTGCGTAATAATGACCTAAGTAGAAGTTCAACGTGAAATTGGTTGGTTTCACGCCAAGTCATTTCTTACAAAAGTTCCAAGTTGAAACCTTCTTGAGGCTAAAAAATCAAAATCACTTTCCACTTTTAGAGTGTGAACATAATGGATTGCGGCCATCCCCACTTTGACCCCAAGAACCAAAAAACACATTAGACTCTATGACTATTACCCCACATTGGACCACTGATTAGAAACAGAGGCGAAACTACGATTTAAAATTTTTGAGTTCGAATTTTAAATATTTTAAGATACTAGGTTCTTGACTAATAATTTGTATATATTAAATAAATTTTTAAAATAAATATATGATTTGGACCAAAATAGTTGGGTTAGATCGAACCGTATGTTCTGCTCTCCCTCTCCACCAAACCAGAAATATGTGAACGTGGATTTGTTTTAAGTATTACTACACTTTTCATCCAAGCAATGAAGTTTTCATGTCCAATTACTCCACTTCAAAATCTAGGTTTGTTGCTAAGATCAAAATTGTTCAAATAGAAATCGCTTAGATAACATGTGAAAAAATTTCGTCAAAATCAATATTTTTCTTCTGTTCGAGCCTTTTACCACCAATCAAGCTTTGTGTCTGACCAACTTGCCGTTTTCATCTTTCTTGAGTTAAAAGTCCCATTTGCATTTGAGTGGTCTTTACCCTTTGGAAGTTCAACCAACAACTGTACGTGCCATTTTTCTGTAGGGATTCCATCTCTTCTTGCATGGCTTTCATCCACTGTTCTTTTATAGATAGGATAGCACCTCGTTAAGACTTTCTGGCTCTCCCTCATAAAAGATGAGGATATACTCCGTAAAAGGACCTGCATGACTCTATCCTTTGCCTTTCTGATCTCCTTAGAGGTTGAGGGGGTTCTTCTCCCTGAGTGGGATACTCCACTTGCTCGACATCATCATCAAGTTTCTCCCCCGGCTCAATAACCTCAGCAGGTTACTCCCTTTGCTCGACAACCTCGTCGGTCCTACTTTCTGCACTTGAAGGATTGTTAGAAGTAGAAAGAATGGTAACAAGGTTAGGGGTTACACCATTCTTGGCCTTCTCTGACTGATCATATACAGCTCTAACCTCATTTTCAGATTACATCTCTGCTTCTAATGACCTTCTTCTTTACAGGATCCCATAATCTGTACCTTAATTCTTCATCTCCATATCCGATGAATATGCAAGGAACAAATTTATCATCCAGCTTTGTTCTTTGCTCCTTTGGTATATGTGCTAAAACACTACAACCGAACACCTTCAGATGCGAGTAGGACACTTCCTTGTTGGTCTAAATTCTCTCTAGGATGTCAAACTCCAATGGAACTTATGGACTCATATTGATCATGTAACTGATTTCAAATTGTGAAATTCTTTTGTTGATGAGTATGTGGTTGTTTATGACGCCGGGTCTTACACTGTTGTATTTGTGACTTGGTGAATTTTACTTCATCTCTTCCATTCTTTGTTGCATCCATTTCCTGCTGATGGGATTTTGATAGATTTGATTTGGTGATAGGATTCTTGTTGAATTTCTTACGTGCAGGACAACGTTTAATTTGTATCTTTTTTGCTCAGGATTTTTCGGAATAGATAGCTGGTGCATGTATCAGAATCAATATTTATTTTGCTGTTAACAATTTTGGGTGAAATGGCTTCTAAGGGAAGTGGTCCTTGTCCTTAACTAATATTTTAGGTGCAACATGAATATTTGTTATGTTCAAGTAAAGTTAAGTTCAGTTATCGGTGCCATAAAAATGGCCCAGAGCTAAAGGTATGTTAGATGATTACCTTTATCTTTAAGTGTGTTTGATGTTGGGAATAAACTCCCGACAGAAATAATATTTATGGTAACAACAACAGAATAATAACGTAGCACCGAGATATCGTAATTAACAAGTACAAAAAAAAATCAACAATCACACCAAGGTTTTTTAACGTGAAATACCCTTCTAATTAAGGGGAGAATATATAGGAGAAAAACTACGGGCCTAGAGGAGAAAAATAATCCACTATAATGAGAAATTTTATACTCTGTAATTTCGAGTAAATTACTTCAGTGACCACTAAACACTCAAACGAAATAACCCTCTTTTTAGATTTCCACATCACTACAATATCGCTCACACTTTGAACTTACTATTTTATATGGACACACCAATTCATATACTCATTAGTGTAACAATTGATTAATTTCTTGTTTTAATTGCATAGTATTTTAAGGAAATAAGTGTTATCAGTTACGCTAAAGAAATTAAGCAGAAAAAAATAGTTGTATGACCATGAACTCAATAGTTGGGTACTTGAGTAGAAGTTCTCTATCTTTGTACTCAATGGCTTAAAAAAGTACGGCAAAGGGACAAATATATCCCTTTATTTTCGAAAATGGTCTAAGAATATCCCTTGTTATACTATTGGGTTATCTATACCCCTATCGTCATACTTTGGATAAAAAATACCCCTATTTTGGATGGAGAGTCATATGGCAACACCAAATTAAAACGACTCATTTCTTTTTTACCCGACCCGTTTATTAAAAAAAAACCACAACCCGCCCCTATTTTCATTTTTCAAATTTTTAAAAAATTTTCTTTTTATAAAACATTAAAAAAATATTGTAAAATATTTTGTGTTTTTAAATTAATGCACCAGTAGTCCACTAATTTAGGAAAGTGTTCTATTATTTTTTTTCAATTGTTTCAGTTTTTTCAAAGCATTGTTTTGTAAAGATTGAAAAAACTTTGTAAAAACTGATTTTTTTTTTTGTTGTAAAAACTTGAACAAAAAATCTTTTTTTAACAACATACTTTCATTTTTTTAAAATTGAAAAAAAAATTCAACAAAATATTCTTTTTCCAAATTTTTAAAGTTTTTTTTATATAAATTGGAAAAACTGGAAAAGATAAATAGATACTGAAAAAAGATTTTTATTTTAAAAAAAAAAAGTATTTTCGTTTTTTAAAAACTAAAATTAAAAAAAAAACTGAAAAAATAAAAATAGGGGTCGGGTTGTGGGTTTTTTAAAAATGGGTCGGGTAAAAAAAAGGGTTGTTTTAATCTGGTGTTGACACGTGGCCCTCCATCCAAAATAGAGGTATTTTCGTTCCAAAGTATGATACTAGGGGTATATATAACCCAATAGTATGATGGTAGAGGTATAGAAAATACAATAGTATAACGATGGCTATTCTTAGACCATTTTCGAAAGTAAAGGGATATATTTAGTCCTTTTCCGAAAAAAGTAATACCATATGAATGCAACAGTTGATGTAAGTCATATTATTGAACTAGAAGAGGTAAAGTTTGTGCTGTGCACGGGCCCAATATTAAAAATCTAAAATTGTTCTTGGCATGTTCGAATATTTTTAAATAATCTTTTCAATTATTTAAGGAAAAATTTATAAAATACTTAAGTATTTGACTGCTTAAGATATGTAAATTGGTCGATGATTAAATAAATATAATATATAATGCATGGATTAGTAATATAAATTGTTCCAAGTGCATACAAGACTGAACTTCACGAACGAAAGTGTAGATGACATCCATAATTAAAGAAACTTATTAATCATTATTCGGTTGTATTCACCAAAACTTCAAATAGCTTTTGAATTTTAAAATGCTTAATATCCAACTAAATATACATAAAGTAAGATATATAAGGCTCCAAAATAGGTCGTGCATTGATCAATTTTTCATGTATCAATTATTATTAGCTGGTTAATAAATCAACCAAAAATAGTCCCTATTTATTTCATCCTTCTGAATAACCAAGGAGATTGAACTTTTCTTTGTTGACATTTGATTAGTTAGTAATATTAAATAAAATGATATATCTTTTTTAAATCAAGGAAAAATAAACATAAAATGCAAATGATAAAGATATTAACGTTTGGATAATAATAGGATGAGTTCTAATTGGATCCCATGATACTTTTAATCAAATTACTCTTTTCTTATATATAAAAACATAATTAATTTACCACTAACATTTAAAGTAAATCGGAGCTAGTGTTTTTTTTTTTCTAAATGGGAATGGCTTAAGTAATGATTAATAAAACTAACATAACATTTTGATTTGAGATGGTGCAATAACATTTAAGAATTAGCCTTATGTAAATAATTTGCGGCTTGATTATAATAGTTAATATTTTCCTTGTTCTTATTTTAAAATCAAATAAGAAATAAGAGAAAAAATGTTTACACACTTCAAAAAATTGCTTACAAACTTCTAAATATTATATATTTAGAAAGTATAGAACTTTTATTTTACATTAGGATAGTAAATTGTTGCATTATTTTTTTTTTTTTTAGATTTTATTAGCTGTAGTTTTCTCCACCATTTTTATTTGATATTCCATTTTTTATATTTTGAACTATCTTATAATACATCTTGCGATGTAGCTAAATACAATTGCATCTTTATCTTTCTTTTTTTTCAGTTGAGTTCAAAAGGTTATCACATATAGAACGTTAGAGAGAGAAGCTCCTCGTTCTCTCTAAACTCGATACTACTTCTACCAACTCAACCGTCACAGCCATTCTACATGGATACAAATTCAGATATGATCCTTATTCCCCCCAAACCACCCTACATTAATGTTGATGTTAGTACCGAGAATTCTGGATATCAACAATCCTCTTTTAAAGACAAGTTAATCAAAGGAACTGAAGAGACGGATATCATATTCGAATCCACCGTCCCCCCTACCCAATGGTTCTGATACTTACTCCTCACCAAGGGATTCAGAAGCTATCACAACTATGAAAGAAAAAATCACCCTCTCACAAGAGGATAAGAAACACATGTATATGCCTCGGAGATATTCCATAATTATCAAATTACAAGGCAAACGAATTTCTCATCAAACCCTTAAAAAAAGGTCCAAGAACTGTGGAAAGTAAATGAAAACTTTCCTCAAATCGATATGGGAGCATACTACTATATTGCAAAATTTCAAAAACAAGATAGCATGAATCAAGTCCTACAAAATGGACCATGGTTTATCTTTGGTTACTTCTTATCTTGTCAAAGGTGGAAACTAAATTTTGTAGCATCTAATGCTAAACAAATATGCATAGTTGTATGGGTTCGGCTACCTAATTTGCCTACCGAATTCTACGATGGGATTGTTCTCCAAAAAATTGGCAACTCTATTGGGAGTCTCTTAAAAGTTAACGCTTGCACTTCCTCCACCTTGAGAGGGAGATATGCTCCTCTTTGTGTAGAATTACCAATGAACAAACCAGTCGCAAAATCCATACTTATCGAAGAACATAAACAAATTATTGAATATGAAGGAGACAAGATACTGTGTAAGAATTGCGGTTCATTAGGCCACATAGTAGGCCAATGTTCTATGATATTAAAGTCACTATCCCAGATGGAGGACATTAAAGATAGATCTGACCAAATGCAAGACACTCAAAGTTCCATTAAATCAAGCAATGAGGACGACTGGCACATTGTTTCTTTTCAGAAAACAAGAAGGTCAATTAGAAAAATTCTAAATCTAGGGATGGAAACTTCCATGGAGGCAGGTATTGATGTTAAATTATTTAATGCTTCAACCGGTAAGTATATCAACACCCTAAAGTTTAAATTTGCTAATAAATATTCCAATGCCTTGTCTTCAAACAAGGATGGCAAAAACCCTACTCATATGGCTTATTCCACCAAAGCCATGATAAACGAGACCAAAGATAGTTTTCATCTGGAAAACAACTTCTCAAAATTGTGCAATGAGCACATGGTTTTGGATGCTAACCCTCCTAAAAATAATAATCTATTACCTACTAATCTTAACATACACCAGTCCACGTGTATGCTAGACAGTACTAAGTGTGCTAATAGTAATAATACTTATACTAATCTCATTACCCTAGCCCTTAATTTACCTTCTACTAACCATCAGCCAAGTCACCTTTCGAATAACACTAACAATACTTACTATATTACCCCTAATGAGCTCACCACTAAAAACAAAACTATGCTTATGCCAATTCACACATGTCCAGTGAAACATCTCCAAAGGGACAGTTGGACGAAGTCACACGACAAGTGGCTGAACAGTGCCATGCAAAATCCACTCCAAAATTCCCAAAATCTTCTTCAAAATCTTCTTCTAATACTCATACGCTAGCCAATTCAGATTGCATGAATATTGATGCAATTATAACCTACCCTTCTACCCCATCCAATTTAAGTAAAGACAAAGATTCCAAACATGCCAAGACTTCCATTACACAACAAAAGGAGATACAGGCTTATACAACTTCTTCGTCCACCTAGGCCACTGAATATGGAAAACCTTCCACCACTACCACACCAACTCCCAAATGACCCAGTAATCTATGTCCAACCACCATTACCTCAAGACCATCACCCACTATCCTGGATAGAGATAGGTCTGATGTTCAATGCCACCATCAACGGGCAAGAGAGTGTGATATTAATTCAAAACCCATGTTACTTAGTACAAATAGTGTCAGAGGGCCTCCATCTCGCCATGAACAATGTCTGGGTGAACAACATTTGACAACCTTTAGCTCCAGCAATGAATCCAAATCTAGTCAGAAATGAGAGCTTTATGGAACCTGCCCCCTCACTTCAATTCCGTTCCAATTCTTCCCCAGAACTTAGGCCTAGATTTACCTTTCTTTCCCCTGGAAGCCCTAACAGATGTGAACCCAATCTTAATGCAGTGGGATATACCACAACCTCATCCACACCCACAAAACCCCAACACAGAAGTCCTTATGGAAAATATCAATCTCAACCCCTCAGTAGCTCCAAACGTAGAAAACCTAATGGAAGAGGAAATGATACATCCAATAGATTTGATAGAGGAATCAGTTATGGAATTGGAAAACCTAGGCGAGCTAAAGGTTTTCCTATTCAAAGAAGATCAAGAGAAGAAGCATATCCTCTCTTTCCCACAGAATCTTTTTAAGTGTTCAATAGACATTCGTCCACCACACGATCCAACAGTGGGGAACAAGGCAATGATCCTTGTACCAACGCTGAGGGGGAACTCGAACCCTACTAGGGGAATACTGGAGAACGGTCACAATCCAACCCCAAATGTTATCATGTTTAATCCAACTAATTTCATAATATGGAACATTAGGGGAGGGAATAATGAAGATTTTAGAAGGAACTTCAGGGATCTTGTAGATACCCACAAGCCTTGCATGGTGACACTACTCGAGACTAGAATGCGATCCCATGGACCACTATTAAATGAGTTTGGATTTTCTGTACTCATAGAGGTGCCAGAAGATGGACAAGATGGGGGCATGGTGCTCCTTTGGGTTCATACCAAAGTGAATATCCACAATGTTGTGCGTAGAAACCATGAAATTTATGCAACTATTGAGGAATATCCTACTACCTTTAAATGACTTTTTTCATCAATATATGCTAGCACTGATACTGTAGATAGAGATGTTATGTGGAATAACCAGAAAAACATAGCTGACTCTCACAAGGACTTATGGCTAGTAGGAGGGAATTTTAACGATGTGTTTAGTACTAATGACAAAATAGGGGGAGACCCCTTAATCGTAGATGTGCCTTTAAGCTCTAGGATAACATTAACTATTGTAAACTATAAGATTTAGGTTATAAAGGATGCAAATATACCTGATCTAATCGTAGGTTTGGTAATAATAGCCTAATCATGGAACGTTTAGACAAAGTTTTTGGTAATAATGAATGGATTCAATGCTTTCCAAATTCTTCTATTACTCGTCTACCTAAGACCCATTTTGATCACAATCCTCTTCTCATTAATCTTATCCCTAAAAAGAGTCATTTATTTGATAAACCTTTCCATTTAGAACCCTACTGGTGCAAACACCCTCATTTTAAGGCAATAGTTAGTAGTACTTGGTGTAACAACTCTTATAATCAAGCTTTGCCCACCTTTAAAAGCACTGTCGTTATTTGGAAAAATATTATCTTTGGTGACATTTTCAAAAATAAGAGAAACATCCTTGCAAGACTTAAAGGTATCCAAAACTCTCTATCCTACTATCATAGTACTTTTCTTCAATCCTTAGAACACTCACTAATTCAGGATTATAACAACATTCTTCGCATTGAGGAAGATTGCTGGAAGCTTCGCTCTAGAATCTATTGGCTAAATGAAGGCGATGCTAATACTAAATTCTTCCACATTGTGGCAACTAACAGGAAAAGAATCAATAAGATTAATTTCTTCAAAAATGACCTTGGAATGTGGATTAACAATCCTGAAGATATTATTAATCACTCAAAAGAATACTTTGAAATAACTTTCACAACTTCTCATATTAGTAGCAATTGGAGACATATTAAGGATGATCCTAGGTGTTTTATTAACTTAGATTTATCCTCCCTAGATGTCCTCGTTACAAATTCTGAAATTACAAAAGCTTGTTTTTCTTTCAGACCCTATAAGGCACCCGGGCTTGATGGACTTCACTCATTTTTCTTCAAAAATTGTTGGAATATTGTTGGAAATTTTGTCACTAGTCTATGCCAAGAGGTTTTTAAGACTGGCATTATACCTGGAAATATTAATGATACCCTGTTGTGTCTAATTCCTAAAATCCCTAATGCTAATAATTTAAATTTTTTTTAGATCTATAGGCCTTTGCAATACTGTCTACAAAATCATTACTAAGATCATCTCAACCAGGCTAAAGCCATTCCTGAACTACATAATTAGCCCTTTCCAAAGTAGCTTCTTAAAAAAATAGAAAAGCTAGTGATAATGAATAAATATCGTGGTAATAAGCACGGCATGATTTTGAAAATAGACTTGGAAAAAACTTTCGATCATTTAGAATGGTCCTTTGTCTACAGAGCTTTAAGATTTTTCAAATTTTCTCCTAATATTACAAGGCTCATAATGAACTATATCTCTTCTAGTAGAATATCCATTTTGGTTAAAGGCACTAGAACTAGTTATTTTTCACCAGGTAGAGATATTAGACAAGGTGACCCAATGTCTCTATACCTTTTTATCCTTTGTATGGAGATGCTCTCTACCCTAATTAACCATAAAGTTGATCTAGGTTGTTGGGACCCCATTATAATTGGCAGCAGTAAGCACCAAATATCTCATCTATTTTTTGCAGATGATCTAACCTTAATGGTTTAAATTAATGATAAATCTACTGAAGACATCAACGATTATCTCAACTCCTTTTGTCACCTGTCTGTCATGACAATCCATCAACAAAGCTAAGTCCAAAATTATTATCTCCAAACGCTGCCCTAAGCCTATACAAGTTATCCTCTCACAAATCCTTAAGATCAAAATTAGTAACTTTTTCGGAAAATACTTAGATTTTCCTATTACAAGTTCCAAACCCAGGGCTAAAGATTTTCAATTTGTCCTTGACAACATAATTTTCAGACTTAGTACCTGGAAATCAAATTTACTAAGCATGACTGATAGATGTACTTTAGCAACAATTTGCCTAAACTCCTTTCCAAATCACTTAATGCAATGTACCCTTCTATTGGCTAAGATTCTTAGTAAAATTGACAAGATCCAACGGGATTTTATATGGGGTACTAATGGAACCTCAAAAAAACTCCATCTCATAAAATGAGATAATATCACTCAAAACAAAAAGGATGGTGGGTCAGTCTTCATGCTGCAAAAAATAAAATCCTAGTAAGCCTAGTTAATCTCACTTGGAGACTCATTCACAATACTCAATCTCCCTAGGCAAAAATAATGTTAGGGCTATATAGTGCTAGGAAAACACTGAAAAATAATTTCTGTATCTGGAATGGTATTGTACTAGGCTGGGAAGTATGTAGCAAAGAGATTACATGGTTGCCTCATAAATCATTAGCCTTGAGTGTGTGGAATAGTTATTGGATTCCCCAATTTAACCCACCCCGTCAATGTATTCAGGGTCCTCTGACCCTCCAAGATGACACCCTAACCATCAAGAATATATGGAAGCAAAATACATGGGAGTTATCTAAGCTATCAATGACACTAGAACCCGGGATTATCAAGAAGATAAATGCTACATGCCCTACAAACAATTCCTATGATACTCCTCTTTGGTAGTTGAACTCCAATGATCTTTTCACTAGCAAATCATGCTACTCCCTCTTAGACAATCAGATGGATTGCCACAAGGATTTCACGTGGATCTGGGAAGTTAAGTGCCCAAACAAGATAAAAATTTTATTATGAAAATGTTACCATAATAGACTTCCAACAAGAAGCTTCTTAGACCATATAGGCATAAACATTGATCCGATATGCTCTACTTGTAAAATTGATAAGGAAACTATAACACATGTTTTCTTGGAATGCATGGCAGTTAAACAATTATGGTCATACTTAGGAGTTGATCCAAAAAATTGGAATGGTGCCACTGATTGGCTAACTTATATTCGAGACCATAACTCTACTTTTAAAAATCCTATTATCACCTGGCATGACCTATTTTCCTTTGTCATATGGATAATTTGGATTAACAGAAATAATAATTTTTACAAAAACTACGCATTTAGCTAATCTTAAAAGTTCTATTAATTTAACAGTAGAGTTTAAGTTTTTAACTGGAAAAGAAAATACTAGGCCAGTAAAGGTCCCAGTAAATGTTACATGGAGTAAACCCCCTAGAGGACTCATTAAGCTTAATATTGATGGTTCCTTCAATGAGGACCAATCGCTTTGTGGATTTGGTGGAGTATTCAGACACAACAATGGCCAATGGGTTGTTGGATTCCATGGAAACACACCAGGAACAACACCGCTTCAGGCAGAATTAATGGCCTTGAAGTTAGTTTGAAGACTTCCATTACACAAGGATCTACAAAATTAGAAGTAGAAACTGAATCAACTGATGTCATCAACTGTTTGGATAATGGAATGGTAATACTTGATGACATTATTCATGAGTGCAGGTTGTTAATGAGGCAAGTGAAGATTCAGAGAGTACATCACATCTTCTGGGAGACCAACAAGCCGGCACACATGCTGGCTAAAAAAGCGCTAGCGGCAATAACAACAGGGATCTCAATGTTATCTACTATACTTCTGATTTTGTAACTAATGTCTTGAATTCAGACTGTGAATGCAAGACTTATGCATGTAGGTTCGTTAACAAAGATGTTTGCTCTAGACTAGCAGCTTTTGCTAACAAAAATGTCCTAAAAGACATGTTATTGATTTGTAATAGCTAAGTAGGTAATGCCCCTCCGGGCAACATGAACAATATTATCTCTACTATTACGTGATATATATATATATATATGAATGATCCCTGTTTGTCAAAAAAGATGTAGCTAAATACAAAGCTCCTCTCATCCCCCCAAAAAATTTAATTGACAAAAAATATATAGTAACAAATAAATAATATTATCAAAGTACATAAATATTCAAAAGTTATATAAATTAAAACTATAAAATATAACTTGTAAGAGCTGAAAAATAAAGTATTGCAATACGTACATACAATGATATCATCACTGTCAGTAGTAATAGAAGAGTCTAATAAGCAAAGCAATAAAAATTTAGTAGACCCACCATACTCAATGTAGATGACTTAAAGTTTCGCCTATTTACATCAATATGTGATGGCAATTTATATAATAATGTACCATAATGGGGGCAAATGGATATTCCATTAAAGCAGACATGGCCTGACAATTTAGGCCTCGAGAATGCCTCAAAAGTTTCTTTTATTTACCAAATTATGTGATGAAAATTGACGTAACAAGATGCAAAAATAGGGGTAAAAATATTATTGGTGAAATTGGCATGTCGGCAAAGTGGTGCCTGGATCACCTGTTTCACTCGCACTTACTATATAGTAGAATATAAAATAAGCTGATTGCAAGCTGTATGAATTCCCTATTAATAAGTGAGAATGAAAGGTGCCTCCGGAAAAGAAAAAAAAAATGAGCTGCAGCCGATTGCAATTTGGGTCAGATATTACAAAAAAAATAAAATGATTCTATCGTAGCTACCATTTAATTCTTTGGGTCTACTGACCAGCTGGTCAATTTTGAATGTACGCACGTCATAACAAAGTGACCAACTTGCCCCTCGAGCCTGAAACGCATAAAGTTTTGAACTTTTTGAAGTCACTTTGTTGCCCCTGTTTTTTAGTCCTTTATTGCATTGTTACCTGATGTTTTTTTGGTAAATTTGCAAAGTTTGAGTACAATTTTTTGCGAAAAGTAACATGGGTGGTGTCAGAGAGACATTAGCAACTTTCTTTCAAATCTTCTTCATGTATATATATTCCCTCTTTCTTCCAATCTTTATATTTCTGCTTTTTCACTACCATCATATTCTTATTTTTATCTTTTTGAAATTATAGGAACACTATACTCAAAAATTTAAGCTTGTTCATTTTATTTTTCAAATTTTATAATATTTTTATTATATATTACTATTATGTAGAAACGACAGTTGTGGTGTACGAACATGTAACGACTTGACCGGTCGTTTTGAGCTCTAGCGCGTCGTTCAACAGTTTGAGGTCATGAGCACCATCACTTTCAGGTATTATGACTTGTACACGTAGTTGGAATTGAATTCCGGGAACTTCGGAGTTGATTTGAAAAGAGAATTCTCATTTCAAAAGCTTTAAGTTGGAAGAATTGACTAAGATTGGATTTTCGAGTAAACGACATCGGAATCGGGATTCGAAGGTTCCAACAGGTTCGTATGATGATTTCGGACCTGGGCGGACATCCAGATCGGGTTTTGGAAGATCCGGGAATGTTTCGACACCTATTGTGGAAGTTGGCATTTTTGAAAGAATTTCATAAGTTTGGTTTGAAATGCATATAAGTGTTATCGATGTCCGTTTGGGATTCCGAGTCTAGGAATAGATCTGTATGGTGATTCTGATGCTGGGAGCGCGATCTGAAGTGAATTCGGAGGTCTGTGGGTCATTTTGGAGTCATTTGGCTAAATATAGAAATTTGAAAGTTTTGAGGAGTTTGACCGAAAGTGGACTTTTTGATATCAGAGTCGAATTTCGATTCCGGAAGTTGGAGTAGGTCCGTAATATTGAATATGACTTATGTGCAAAATTTGAGGTCAATCAGACGTGATTTGATAGGTTTCAGCATCGAATATATAAGTTTGAAATTCTAAAGTTCATTAAGCTTGGATTAGGGTGCGATTCATGGTTTTAGCGTTGTTTGACATGATTTGAGGCTTCGATTAGGTCCGTGTTATGTTAGGGGACTAAGTTGTATGATTGAACGGGGTCTTGGGGGCCTCGGGTGTATTTTGGGGTGGTTTCAGAGCATTTCAGACTGTGATGGAACTGCTAATACTAGTGTCTGGTATTGTTCTTCGCGTCCGCAAGGTTCCTCTCGCGTTCGCGAAGAAGGATTTGGCTTCTGGGATTTTGTTCTTCGCGTTCGCATACAAGAAGAATTTTTGTTGCATAGGTCTTATGTCAGAGGCTCATATCTCACAATATACAAGGAATTGGGAGATGATCCAAAAATGAAGGTTGTAGCCGTTTGTGTCTAGTTTTCAGAAAGGTAAACCTTCTAGAATTTGGATTTGTGTATGAAAAGTTATGACTTATACACTACAGCTGTCCGGGAAGATGAAGATGAAATTTGTGTTGCACGGGGCTGATTTTGGCAGATTATATCTCAAAATCTATAAGGAATTGGGAAATTTCTAGAGCATGAAAGTTGTAGATCTTGGTGTATAGTTTTCAAACATTAAACAATTATTCATTTAGAGTTTTGTATAAAATGTTATGGTCATTATACTAGAGGATGTCTGAGAAGTGTTTGAATTGGAATTTTCTTCTTCGCGAACGCGACGTGGGTCCCGCGAACGCGAAGGAGAGTCGTCTGGGCAGTGTATAAGTCTAAAGATATAGGTTTGGATCATTTCATCTCATTTCCTCCATGGGAGCCGATCTAGGAGCGATTTTGGAGCTCTATTTTCATCATCCATATCAAGGTAAGTGATTCCCACCTATTTCAAGTTAATTACTTGGATCATATCTAGATTTTAACATGGAAAATCATGAGAAATTAGTAAAAATTGGGGTTTTGAAGAAAAACCTAGAAATTTAGTAATTTTGGATTTTGACCATGATTTGTGCACAAAATTGGGAGTAAATTATATATTTGAGTTCGTGGGATTATGGGTAGAATTTGCCTTCAAAAATATTTGGAATCCGGGTACATGAGCCCGAGGGTAATTTTGTTAACTTTTCGATCGGGGTTAAAATTATTATAAATTGGATTATAATGAGTAATTGATCATATACTAATGAGTTTACACAATTATTGACTAGTTTTAGAGCAATGTGCATCTATTTGAGTTTTCGGAAGGGCATGGAATAACGATTATGGAACTTCGAAGCGAGGTGAGTTTCCTTTCTAACCTTGTAAGAGGGAATTAACCCTATAGGTGAACTAAATTATTATTTGCTCCTATTTGTGAGGTCTACACACGCACGAGGTGATGAGAGTCCGTGCGTAGCTACTATTATGCCTATGTACGGGTAGTTTAGGCTTACATCATGCTTTGTTGATATTGTTGTTAATTTATGTTATTATTTTCTTGAGAAGAAACAAAATTAGGGCTGCGTAATAATTGTGTTGAAAGGAGTTAGAATTGAGGAATTTAAGGTAAGGGTTTCCATGAAACTTCGTATTATCGAAAGAATTGAGAAATATTGTAATGACTTAAGAAATCTATGTGTAACCGCGTCGCATGGGCATTTCGTGAGAGGGGAAAATCTCTTTAAAAACTTCGCGTTGAACTGTTCTTAATTTGAAAAGAATCAAGAAAAGGATTTTAAATTATTAATAAAATATATTTGGCCGTGTCGCTTGTATGATTCACGAGCGGGAAATTTCGTAAATTATATTTGACCGCATCGCACGTATAATTCGCGAGCGGGGTATTTCCTTCAACTACTCTTATGGGATCAGGCCATTCGTTTCGGCAAGATTTATGTACCACAGTCTCATGGGAGCGGGTCGTTCGCCTCGGTAGGTTAATAGATGCATTTGGTTCGTGTCGTTCGATCTCGGCAGTGCACATTTTACTTTTATGTTGAATAGTATATGTATATACTATTCTTATGGAATCGTACGTGACATTTGGCTAGAAGCCAGTGAACCTGGGGGTTTCTTACCTGTTTTGAATTATGATAACTTCTTTAAGGAAGTCCACCATATTTATATATGTGCTCCGGTTACGGAGAAAACTTGCTAGCTTAAAACTTAAGTAAAATAGAAGAAAGGGGATGTTACTATGTGTTTTATACATGCTTATTTCATATAATTGCTCGTACTTATCCACTTATTTATTGTTATGATATTATTGGACCATTAGTAAGTGTTGAAGTCGACATCTCCTCACTACTTCTTCGAGGTTAGGCAGGATACTTACTAAGTACACGTTATTTTTGTACTCATGTGTATTTTTGTTGCACAGGCACATGTACCTCTAGTGGCCTAATGGGCATAGCAGCACGGATGATACAGAGACTTAGGTAAGTTGCATCTCTCGAGGCGATCCGCAACCAGCAGAGTCCCTTTCATTGTATTATATTTACTTTCTGTCCAAGTTTGTATTCCGAACAACTATTGTACTTTATTGGATTTCCTAGTAATTGCTCATGCACTTGTGACACCGGGTTCTGGGATGATTTTGGGATTGTTCAGTAATTTTGTAAAGACATCATTATTTATTCAGTGGAGCTTATTATTTATTATTTAAATGTATAAAATAAGTGATTTAAGAAATACCTAAAACGAGAAATTTTTAGTTAAATGGTGTTGGCTTGCCTGACAGTGGTGTCCGGTTCCATCACTTCCCTTAGTGGATTTTGGGTCGTGAAAATATGGTATTAGAGCACTAGGTTCCCTTAGGTCTCATGAGTTATGAGCAAGTCTATTAGAGTCTTTCGGACCGGTACGGAGACGTCTGTACTTATCTTCGAGAGGCTACAAGTCTGTTAGGAGCACTCCCCTTCTTGATTCCTCATGATGCGGTTTGATTCCTTTGAGTCTTATGCCCTTGTTTCCTTTCTACTCAATCTTATACGACGCGAAGCGCTTATTATAAATCGGGAATCGAGGAATTAAAATGGTACTGCTGATGTAGTGAGGGATGTTTCCTTCTGCGTATTTGACTGGGCAGCGAATGACGAGGAAGGGCATGTGGGAAGTGTAATGACCCGATCGGTTGTTTTGAGCTCTAGCACGTCACTCAGCGGTTTAAGGCCATGAGCAGCTTCATTTCAGGCATTATGACTTGTACGTGTGGTCGGAATTGAATCTCGGGAAGTCCGGAGTTGATTTGGAAAGAGAATTCTCATTTCGGAAGCTTAAAGTTGGAAGAATTAATTAGGATTGGAATTTTGAGTAAATGACCTCGGAATCGGGATCTGAAGGTTCCAGCAGGTTTGTATGATGATTTCGAACTTGGGCGTATGCTCGGTTCGGGTTTTGGATGACCCGGGAGCGTTTTGGCGCCTATTGTGAAAGTTAGCATTTTGGAAGAAATTTCATAAGTTTGGCTTGAAGAGCATTTCAGTGTTATGGATGTCCATTTGGGATTCTGCGTCTGGGAATAGCTCCGTATGGTGATTCGGGAGCTGGGAGCGTGACCGAAAGTGAATTCGGAGGTCTGTAGGTCATTTTGGAGTCATTTGGCTAAATATAGAAGTTGAAGGTTTTTAAAGAGTTTGACCGGAAGTTGACCTTTTGATATCGGGGTCGGATTTCAATTTCGGAAGTTGGAGTAGGTCTGTAATGCCAAATATGACTTGTGTGCAAAATTCAAAGTCAATCGGATGTGGTTTGACAGGTTTCGTCATCGAATGTAGAAGTTTGAAATTTCAAACTTCATAAAGCTTGAATTGGAGTGCGATTCATGATTTCTATGTTGTTTGATGTGATTTGAGGCCTCGAGCGAGTTCGTATCATATTTTGGGACATGTTGGTATAATTGGTTAAGGTCCCGAGGGCCTCGGGTGGATTTTGGAAGGTTAACGGAATAGATTTCGGACAAAGAAAGCTGCTGAAATTTTTGTTGCAGAAGCTGTTTCGCCAGAAAATTGCTGAGGCAAGGAGTCGATTTTTGAAGCTCATATTGTACAATCCGTAAAGAATCTGAAATTTGCAAAACATGAAAGTTGCAACCCTTGAATTTTAGTTTCCAGAAAGATAAATCATTCATCATTTGGATATTTGTACATAAAGTTATGATAGATTGAACGAAGGCTGGTAAAGTTGTTTTTGCGATTTCCCCAGATATTTCTGGTGCGAGGAGTTAATTTTGGAAGCTTATATCTCGAAATATATAAGGAATCTGAAACTGTGAAAAACATGAAAGTTCTAGCCATTGCATTCTAGTTTTCAGAATATTAAACTGTTTATCATTTCGACATTTGTACATAAAGTTATAATCAATTGAATCAGGGCTGGTAAAGCTGTTTCAAGTAGACTTTTAGTGACGAAAATAGCCTTTAGTGACGGATGGGCAGAAGCATTTAATCACAAAGATCAATCACTTTGCCATTTTCATTTTTGGAATTTTTGGAGCTCGGTTCTTGGGCGATTTTGGGCAATTTTTGAAGCTTTTTAAGAGGGGGTTCCGTCATTCATCATGAGTTTTGAAGCATTGTGCATCGATTCGAGTCTTCGAAAGGGCGTGGAATGCCGGTTATGGATTTTCGGAGCAAGGTGAGTCTTCTTTCTAACCTTATAAGAAGTAATTGTCTCCATAGGTGAAATAATTGAGTATGTGCTCCTATTTGTAGGGGCTACGTACGCACAAGGTGACGAGAGTCCGTGCGTAGCTACTATTATACTATTGTCCGGATAGTCCAGGACACAAGAGCATGTTATACTTGGATTATTTGTAAACTTATTTATAGCTTGAATTGCTTAAATCACATTGAACTAGTAAATAAATTCTAAAAGGATTAAACTTCATTTTTCTTAAATGGTTAAAGGAGGATGTACTTTCTTTGGCTAATTGCTCTGTGTGTACTCGTGATTGACTGTCTGCGTGTGCTTAAATTTTGGAGCGATTCGAACGCCTCGGCAGATTAAATAGATGCATCTATGGTTCGCGTCGTTCGACCCTCGGCTGTGCATAGTTTACATTTCTATTAGAGCGGGCCGTCGGCCTCGGCATGATTTGCGCATGCTTGTATTCCTTCCTTGAACTTATTAAAGTTGTTTTTGCCTCTTCATGGCTTGAAAATATTTGGATAATAAAGAAAAAGGAATTTTGGAAATTTCCTATAAAAGAAATAATTATTTACTGGTTTCCTTCTATTGGATTAAAATCATGTTATAGAAATCCACGATTTAAAGTATTATATACATCATTATTGGACCACTAGTAAGTGTCGAAGTCGACCATCTCGGTTCTACTTCTTCGAGATTAGACGGGATACTCATTGGGTACACGTTGTTTTCGTACTCATACTATACTCCTGTGCATTTTTGTTGCACATGCATATGCATCCCTAGTGGCCTACTGGGCGTAGCAGCACAGATGATACGAAGACTTAGGTCAGCTGCACTTCTCGAGGCGATTCGTAGCCATCAGAGTCTCTTTCAGTTTTCTGTATTTATTTCTGTCTAATATTATATTCCGGGCGGTTGTTGTATTACATCATTTCTTAGAAATTGCTCATGCACTTGTGACACCAGGTTCTGGGAGGATTTTTTTTGGATTATTAAATGTTAAGTTATGTTAAAGATTTCGCAGTTGTTTCTGAAATTTTTATTAATCGTTATTTAATGTATAAAAAAATATGATTTTAGACAATACGAAAATTGGAATTTAATTAAGTATTTCAGTTGGCTTGCCTGACAGCGGTGTCCGGCGCCACCACGACCCTTAGTGGATTTTGGGCCGTGACAACATGGTATCAGAACACTAGGTTTCCGTTGATCTCACGACTCATGAGAGTCTAGTAGAGTCTCGCGGATCGGTACGGAGACGTCTGTGCTTATCCTCGAGAGGCTGCAGGGCTGTTAGGAGTACTCCCCTTCTTGATTCCTTATCATGCGATTTGATTCCTGTGAGGCTTATGCCCTTGTTCCCTTCCTACTCAATCTTACTCGACGCAAAGCGCTTGTTATAAATTGAGAATCTAAGAATCGTAATAGTACTATAGATCTGGTGCGGGACGTTTCTCTCGGTATAGTTGAATGGACTATTATCGTCTCCTCGTCGAAGGATATTTTATTGTTTCAGCTCAGTAGCAGTACTTCTGAGAGCTCTGAGGATAGACACATGTTGTCGTGATACTTATGAATGATTATTCCGCAGTATTGATATAATGGTAGGATGTTTGCCTACGTGTTGGGGCAGTGTATGACTTGAAGGGAGGTTTACTCAGTGCATGATCTAGAGATTCAGTATTTTATTCCGATAAGGGAAAGGCAATCGGGATGAGAATGTTCAGGTTTGGGTTGATCGGGTAACAAGACTTGGTATCTTTGAGCATGGTGGAATTTCCATCTGTGATATAGTGTTGTTGTCCTCAATTATATGTGTTAAGCTCGTCGGTGTGATGGTGTTCAGCAATTCGCCTTTGGAGCAGGTTAATGTAGGTAAGTATTGAAGAAGCGACTGTTAGATATCACGGGGTGCGGCGGTACAGGATTGAATCGGTGTTCCAAATGTTGACGGCTCGAGAAAGATAATCTTCAGAAAGGTTTAAAGTTAGTAGCGATTGTGGGCTCAAGTCCTACGAAGATAGATTTTATTTAAGGCATCAACTGAGCAGCAAAGGATGAGGAAAGACATGTGGGAAGTGTCAGGCAGTGGCTAAAATTTCTAGAAGGCCAAGTATAAGAAGCAAAGGTTGAGTAGTCAATTAAAGGGATGAGTTCCATCAAAGTGGGAGAGTGACGGATTTGCATATGGGCTATTATGCGGCAGGAGATTTGATGTAACGGAAAGGAGCTGCTTGAAATGAAGAGGGATGCAACATAACTCTGAACTGAAAGGTGTTGCCGCATATTTAATTGATGTCCACGAGGGGTGAATGTACTGGTGCAGCTGGAGAGTGAGCTTGGACCTAGGATGGGCTATTGGAGTCATAGTGATTTTACCCCGTGCAGCAGCGTTGGAAGATGTAGGGAAGTAATTTCTACAGGTGGGTTATTCCATGTGAGTAGGTTAGCGGTCGTGTGGTTGGCGAAGCTTCTGCAAGCAATTCTATTTGTGGTGCAGCAAAGAGATCAGTCGTGCGAATGTGGTTGATGATTCAGAGTTCAAAAAGGGGGTTTTACAGAAAGATTCCGAGAATTTTGGCGGTTGATTGCGCAAGGTTTTATCAATAAGAGATAAAAAATTCTGGTGAATTCCAGAGTCGTGTAGTGATGGCTTCAAGCTAAGTGGGAGAGTCCCACCGCCAATGATTGAGTTGCCTGGTTAACTACTTGCGAGGTTTTCGGTTATTAGCGTGTTAAATGGAGTTATTATTATTTTCAAGGCAATCAAGGATAAATTGGAAAGAAGATAGGTTGGTTAGCCATAGTTGAATTGGCATAATGCTGGTACTGATCAGTTCCTTCTGTGTGATCAAGTTATGCAAGTGATTATGATGGAAAGTGTGAGGCTTGTCGGCCGCCGTAATTGATGTTATTTAGAAGCATTCTATTGTTATGGCCTATTATGTGTAGGCGGATCCCAAAAGGGCTATGGTGGCTTAGACCACTACCTAGAGATTTGCATATTCTAGGGTTGCGAGAATTCACATACGTGTTGCTATGGTTCTCCTGAAGTAAGTTAAGTGAATAGTTTGGATATGATGAAGTGTTAACCTATTAGTGGTTCCGGAATTATGTCAAAAATTATGTTCCATTGCGTGCTGGCATGATGGGTGCAGCGAGTGGTATCGAATTTGAAGTGAGGATCAAAGTTACAGTTCGGTGTTGACAAGGATGTCACGAGATCGGATGAGCAAGAAAGGAGTTTCGATGTTTAAGGTTAGTTGGTATTATCTTCAGCATCACATGAGATCAGTGCTTCGTGGAAGAGACTTTGCGTCCTGGTTAAGGATTCTTAATCGTTTTTCAGCATTAGTGTGGACCTGTTATCTGTTATGATAGGTTGTGGGAGCGTGTCCCATAGAAAGATGGTATAAGTATGGCATACAGTCACTTGACCGGTTAAAGATTTAGACCAAGTATGAAGATTTGTGATGATATCAATAAGTTGAGAATATATGCCTGGAAGGCACTCAGTTTATGGTGTTGTGGAATGTGGAGAATTACTCCGGTTATGACGGTTGTTCTCGTGTGTTATGAGAAAAGGGAAATTATTTTGGACCTTTGAAAGGTTATTAGCCTATCTTGGTACGATCAGGATCGACTTGAGGTCTGTGGATGGATTTAAAATGAATATGGGCTCTATATCAGGCCAGATGCGTTCATTTCAGCGATGCGCTCCTTATGGAAGGGTAGTCAGGGTGTTATTGCATCGCCAGCTATTTCATGTAATGATGTATTACGTCGTGCGAGTTGTGAGATGGCTTGGTGAATTTCTTATGTGTTGAGGTTTCGCATAGAGGTGAGGTTATATGAACATGATGGCTCTTGAGATTCAGATTGTATATCGTACCTCAGTTGTGCTTGAGTTTCATTGCTTACAGCGCGACATGTCCCCTCAGGGATGGTATTATGCACTTAGTGTGTTTATTAACGATATTCGGTATTTTGTTTTAATAAGAAATTTAGCTCGAGGTATATCTCCTTATGTGAGTTCTATATGTGGATTGGGTGGCACGCCGCCATGGGCATGTTATGTGGATCGGGTGGCATGCCGCCATGGGTATGTTATTTGGATCGGGTTGCACACCACAACAATGTGATATTGAGTACAGTTCCCTATGTCTGTTTGATCTGTTTTTTTCCTATTTTTCCAAGGAAAGCTCATATTAGCTGTGTGCCCGCGTCGCATGTATGATTCGCAAGCAGGATGTCTGTTTAGTATGTTGACCACGTCGCATGTATGATTCGCGAGCGGAGTAATTGCATTTCCTTTTCAGAGTTCGTTTTCTTTGGTATCGCGTTCGAATTAGTAGTCTATCGCCATATTGGGACATCATATGAGGCTTTTGATCATATCCAGGGTGGCTTAGTGCCTGGGCAATTCGTACTGAGTGAGACGAGGTTATTGGATCTAGGAACAGTGCATTCAGATTATATGAAGTATGTTAAGGAGCAAAGACCATTATTTGGTTCAAGATGAGGTGATGGCTCCTATCAGGAGTATAGAACCAATGAATTGTTGATTCGGCAGTTGGTTATGGATTTCTACACATCTCTTCCATCGTGTCGTTATTGGCAGCGTTAGAGCAAGACCTATGTAGGTCATGAGGTGCAATGAGAGCATTAGAGTCATGAAATTTTGACTAAATTGATCAGAGAATGTTATCATGGTCCTATGAGTAAAATGGTGAAAGGTGTGAATTCAGCTAAGGTATGCAGTCATGTTTTGGTGCTGCGTGTAGTTATTGATATGGTGATCGTATGTTGGAATCAGGTCTGGCATAGAATTTCGGATGTTGGAATTGGGCTCTAAGGCCTATTTGCTTGAATAAAAGGGAATATCTTCAGAATTTATCGAGCTAATGTGCTCAACTAAGTTGTGGTAGCACGGGAATGTGCATGAGAAGTTGAACAGTGATTTCAGGCTACTCCAGTGTAGTTCTCAGCACGTTCGAGGACGAACGTATGTTTAAGTGGGAGAGAATGTAACGACCCGACCGGTCGTTTTGAGCTCTAGTACGTCGTTCAACGGTTTGAGGCCATGAGCAGCTTCATTTCAGGCATTATGACTTGTACGCATAGTCGGAATTGAATTTTCAGGTTCTCCGGAGTTGATTTGGAAAGAGAATTCTCATTTCGGAAGCTTAAAGTTGGAAGAATTAACTAGGATTAGAATTTTGAGTAAACGACCTCGGAATCAGGATCTGAAGGTTCCAACAATTTCGTATGATGATTTCGAACTTGGGCGTATGCTCGGTTCGGGTTTTGGATGACCCGGGAGCATTTTAGCGCCTATTGTGGAGGTTAGCATTTTTGAAGAAATTTCATAAGTTTGGCTTGAAGTGCATTTCAGTATTATCGATGTCCGTTTGGGATTATGAGTGTGGGAATAGATCTGTATGGTGATTCGGGAGCTGGGAACGCGACCGGAAGTGAATTCGGAGGTCCGCAGATCATTTTGGAGTCATTTGGCTAAAGATAGAAGTTGACGGTTTTTAAAGAGTTTGACCGGAAGTTGACTTTTTGATATCGGGGTTGAATTTTGATTTCGAAAGTTGGAGTAGGTCTGTAATGCCAAATATGACTTGTGTGCAAAATTCGAAGTCAATCGGATGTGGTTTGACAGGTTTTGTCATCGAATGTAGAAATTTGAAATTTCAAAGTTCATAAAGCTTGAATTGGAGTGTGATTCTTGATTTCGACGTTGTTTGATGTGATTTGAGGCCTCGAGCGAGTTCGTATCATGTTTTGGGACATGTCGGTATAATTGGTTAAGGTTCCGAGGGCCTCGGGTGGATTTCGGAAGGTTAACGGAATGGATTTCGGACAAAGAAAGCTGCTGAAATTTTTGTTGCAGAAGCTGTTTCGCCAGAAAATTGCTGAGGCAAGGATTCGATTTTGGAAGCTCATATTTTACAATCCGTAAAGAATCTGAAATTTGCAAAACATGAAAGTTGCAGCCCTTGAATTTTGGTTTCCAGAAAGATAAACCATTCATCATTTGGATATTTGTACATAAAGTTATGATAGATTGAACGAAAGCTGGTAAAGCTGCTTTTGCGATTTCCCCAGATATTTCTGGTGCGAGGAGTCTAATTTTGGAAGCTTATATCTCGAAATATATAAGGAATCCGGAACTGTGAAAAACATGAAAGTTCTAGCCCTTGCATTCTAGTTTTCAGAACGTTAAACCGTTTATCATTTTGACATTTGTACAGAAAGTTATAATCAATTGTATAAGGGCTGGTAAAGCTGTTTCTAGTAGACTTTTAGTGACGACTTTTAGTGACGAAAATGGCCTTTATTGACGGATGGGCAGAAGCATTTAATCACAAAGATCAGTCACTTTGCTATTTTCGTTTTTGGAATTTTTGGAGCTCGGTTATTGGGCAATTTTGGGCGATTTTTGGAGCTTTTGAAGAGGGGGTTCTGTCATTCATCATGAGTTTTGAAGCATTGTTCATCGATTCTAGTCTTCGGAAGGGCGTGGAATGCCGGTTATGGATCTTCAGAGCGAGGTGAGTCTCCTTTATAACTTTGTAAGAGGGAATTGTCCCCATAGGTGAAATAATTATGTATGTGCTCCTATTTGTGCGGCTACGTATGCACGAGGTGACGAGAGTCCGTGCGTAGCTACTATTATGCTATTGTCTGGGTAGTCCAGGACCCAAGAGAATGTTATACTTGGATTATTTGTGAACTTATTGACAGCTTGAATTGCTTAAATCACATTGAACTAGTAAATAAATTTCTAAAAGGATTAAAATTCATTTTTCTTAAATGGTTAAAGGTGGATGTACTTTCTTTGGCTAATTGCTCCATGTGAACTCGTGATTGACAGTCTGTGTGTGTTTAAATTTTGGAGTGGGCCGAACGCCTCGGCAGATTAAATATATATGGTTTGCGTTGTTCGACCCTCGTCAATGCACAATTTACATTTCTGTTGGAGTGGGCCGTCGATCTCGGCATGATTTGCGCATGCTTGTATTGCTTCCTTGAACTTATTAAAGTTGTTGTTGCCTCTTCATGGCTTGAGAATATTTTGATAATAAAGAAAAAGGAATTTTGGAAATTTTCTATAAAAGAAATAATTGTTTACTTGTTTCCTTCTATTGGATTAAAATCACGTTTATAGAAATCCATGATTTAATGTATTATAGACATCATTATTGGACTACTAGTAAGTGTCGATGTCGACCATCTCGTCTCTACTTCTTCGTGATTAGAGGGGATACTCATTGGGTACACGTTGTTTTCGTACTCATACTACACTTCTGTGCATTTTTGTTGCACAGGCATATGCATCCCTAGTGGACTACTGGGCATAGCAGCACGGATGATACGGAGACTTAGGTGAGCTGCACTTCTCGAGGCGATTCGCAGCCAGTAGAGTCTCTTTCATTTTTCTATATTTATTTCTGTCCAATATTGTATTCCGTACGGTTGTTGTATTGCATCATTTCTTAGAAAATGCTCATGCACTTGTGACACCGGGTTCTGGAAGGATTTTTTTTGGATTATTAAATGTTAAGTTATGTTAAAGATTTTGTGGTTGTTTCTGAAATTTTTATTATTCGTTATTTAATGTATAAAGAAAAATGATTTTAGACAATACGAAAATTGGAATTTAATTAAGTATTTCAGTTGGCTTGCCTGATAGCGGTGTCCGTCGCCACAATGACCCTTAGTTGATTTTTGCTCGTGACAGGAAGTGTCTTGTGGTGATTAAACTCATAGAAGGCCAAGTGTGGGAAACAGGAGTCGAGCAGTTGTTTAAACTCATGGGTGTATCGGTTGAAGGTGCGAATGTGTGTGCAAGTAGGGCATTAAATGGTTCACAAGTTTGGAGATGATGTGGTCTCGTGGAATGGGGTCACTCGGGATGAGTGCGGAGTTAGGTTCATAATGTAAGTAATAGAGCTATTATTATTCCTAAGGCAAGTTAAAGATAAATTAGGAGAAGTTAGATTGGTTGTCCATGGTTGAATTGGCATAAGGATGGTAGTGATCAGTTCCTTCAGCGTGATTAAGTTCTGCATGTGATATGAAGCGGTACGTGTGAGGCTTTACGGCTGCCATAATCTATCATATTTGGAAGTATTCAAGCATTATGGCGTGCTATGTGTAGGCGGATCTTGATAGGTTATGGTGGTTCAGACCACTACTTGAGGATTTGAATGTTCTACGGTTATGAGAAGTTACTCGCATGTTGCTATAGTTCTCTCGGGATGAGTTAAGTTCTAGGTGATGAAGTGTTTAACATATTAGTGGTTCAGAAGTTATAATGAAACTCTTATACTGTCGCATGTTGGCTTGTTAGGTGTAGTAAGCGGTATGAATTTTGAAAGTTAGGATCAAGGCTGCAGTTCAGTGTTTGACGAGGATATCAAGAGCTTGGATGAGCAAGAAAGGGATTTGGATGTTTGGAGTAAGCTGATATTGTCTTCAACGTCACCTGAGATCAGCATTTTGTGTCGGAGGCTTTTCATCTTGGTTACGAATTTTTGATATACATTACAATATTAGTATGACCAATGGTATGGATGTGCAAACTCGTTATCTAGTGCGGGAGGTCGTGGGAGCGTATCTCACGGGAAGATTGTATAAGTGTGACACGTAGTCACTTGATTCATTGAAGATTTAAACCAAGTATGAAGATTGTGGTAATATCACTAATGTGAGGATTTATGCCTGGAGAACACTCAATTTATTGGGTTGTGGACTGTGGAGGTTGCTCCGGATATGAGGGTTGTTCTTGTGAGTTATGGAAAAGGGGATTATTATGGACCCGGGAAAGACTATTGGCCTAGTTCGGTATGATCAGAATTAGCTTGAGGTTTGTGAATGGATTTAAATATGAATATGGGCTCTATATCAGGCCTGATGTGTTCATTTCAGTGTAACGCTGCTTATGGAAGAGTATTCGGGCATTGGATATTATCTCGTCATCAGCTATTTCATGTAAGATTATATTATGCCGTGTGAACTATGAGACGGATTGATAAATTTCTTATGTGTTGAGTTTCCGAGTAAAGATGATGTTATGTGAGCAGGATGGCTCTTGAGATTCAGATCATATATTGCACCTCAGTTGTGCTTGAGTGTTGTAGCGTGTGGTGCTATCTGTCTCCCCAGGGATGGTATTATGCACTTAGCGTGCTTGTGACCGATATTCGATATTTAGTAGTAATGAGCAATTTATCTCGGTGTGTATCTCCTTATGTGAATTTTATGTGTCGATCGGGTGGCACGCCTCCACGAGTATGTTGTTGGGATCGAGTTGCACGCCGCAACAGTGTGATGTTGAGTTTAGTCCCCTATATTCTAATTTTTGTGTGTTTTGCTTTCCATTTTCTAAGGAAGGTTCATATTAGTTGCATGAGCTGAGTAGTCCCTTCTAGGATTCGTTTCTCTTATGTATCACGTTCAAGTTTGTGGCCTATCGGCATATTTTTGCATCATACGAGACTTTTGGTCAGGTCTGGGATGACTAATTGCCTGAGTAGTTTGTACTGGGTGAGACAAGATTATTGGATCTAGGATCAGTGCAATCGAATTTTAAGAAGCATATTAAAGGGAAAATACTATTATTTGGTTCAGAATGAGATAATGATTCTTGTCAGGAGTATAGACTCAATGAGTTGTTGACTCAGCAGTTGGTTATGAGTTTCCATGCATCTCTTCCGTCGTGGCGGTATTGCAAAAGTTGGGACAAGACTTAACTATATCATGAGGTGCATTATGAGCATCATATGCAGGGAATGTCGGCTATTATGATCAGAGAATGTTATTATGGTCCTATGAATGACGTGGTGCTTAGTGTGAATTCAGCAGAGGTATGCAATCTTGTATCGATGCATCGTGTGGTGATTTATACGGTGTTCATATGTTGAAAGCAGACCTGGCAGAGAATTTCAGATGTTGAAACTGGGCTCTAAGGCTTATTTTCCGAAATGAAAGAGGTTATCTTTAGATTTGATCGAGCAATGTTCCCAACTGAGTTGTGGTAGCATGGGTAGGTGCACGAGGTGTGAAGCAGTGATTTCAGACTACTTCAGTGCAGTTCTCAGCACGTTCAAGGATGAATGTATGTTTAAGTGGGAGACAAAGTAACGACCTGATCAGTTATTTTGAGCTCTAGCGCGTCGTTCAACAGTTTGAGGCTATGAGCAGCTTCACTTCCGGTATTATGATTTGTACGCGTGGTTGGAATTGAATTCAGGGAAGTCCAGAGTTGATTTGGAAAGAGAATTCCCATTCAGAAAGCTTTAAGTTGGAAGAATTGACAAAGATAGGATTTTAAAGTAAACGACATTGGAATCGGGATTCGAAGGTTCCAACAGGTTCATATGATGATTTCGGACTTGGGCGTACGTCCGTATCGGGTTATGGAAGATCCGAGAATGTTTTGGCACCTATTGTGGAAGTTGGCATTTTTGAAAGAATTGCATAAGTTTGGGTTGAAGTGCATATAAGTGATCGATGTCCGTTTGGGATTCCGAGTCTTGGAATAGCTCCGTATGGTGGTTCTGGTATTGGGAGCGCGTTCTAAAGTGAATTTGGAAGTCTGTGGGTCATTTTGGAATCATTTGGCTAAAGATAGAAATTTGAGAGTTTTAAGGAGTTTGCCCAGAAGTGGACTTTTTGATATCGGGGTCGGCTTTCGACTCCGGAAGTTGGAGTACATCCGTAATATTAAATATGACTTGTATGCAAAATTTGAGGTCAATCAGACTTGATTTGATAGGTATCGGCATCGAATATAGACGTTTGAAATTCTAAAGTTCATTAAGCTTGAATTGGAGTACGATTCATGGTTTTAGCATTGTTTGACTTGATTTGAGGCTTCAAGCAGGTCCGTGTTATGTTAGGGGACTGAGTTGTGTGATTGGACGGGGTCCCAGGGGCCTCAGGTGTGTTTAAAGGTAGTTTCGGAGCATTTCGGGTTGTGATAGAACTGTTGATGCTGGTGTCTGGTGTTGTTCTTCGCGTCCACGAGGGTCCTCTCGCGTTCCCGGAGAAGGATTTGGCTTCTAGGATATTGTTCTTCACGTTCACGAAGAAGAAAAATTTTGTTGCACAAGTCGGAGGCTCATATCTCACAATTTACAACAAATTTGGAGATGATCCAAAAATTAAAGTTGTAGCTATTTGTGTCAAGTTTTTAGAAAGGTGAACCATATAGAATTTGGATTTGTGTACTAAACGTTATGGCTGGAACACTACGGGCTGTCCGGGAAGATGAAGAAGAAATTTGTGTTGCACAGGTCTGACTTTGGCATATTATATCTCAAAATCTATAAAGAATTGGGAAATATCTGAAGAATTAAAGTTGTAGATCTTGGTGTATAGTTTTCAAAATATTAATCCATTTGGAATTTAGAGTTATGTACAAATGTTATGGCAATTATACTAGAGGTTGTCTGAGAAAAGTTTGAAAAATGGTTTTTGAGAATTTTCTAGTTTGCGAACGCGACGTGGGTCTCGCGAACGTGAAGAAGAGTCATCTGGGCAGTGTATAAGTTTAAAGATATGGGTTTGGCTCATTTCATCTCATTTCCTCCATGGGATCCGACCTACGAGCGATTTTGGAGCTCCATGTTCATTATCCATGTCAAGGTAAGTGATTCCCACCTATTACAAGTTAATTACTTGGATTATATCAGATTTAAACATGGAAAATCATGGGAAATTAGTGAAAATTGGGATTTTGAAGAAAAATTTAGAAATTTGGTATTCTTGAATTTTGACCACGATTTGTGCACAAAATTAGGAGTAAATTATATATTTGAGTTCGTGAGGTTATGGGTAGAATTTATCTTCAAAAAATTTTGGAATCCGGGCATGTGGGCCCGAAGAAAATTTTGTCAACTTTTCGATCGGGGTTAGAAATTGTTATAAATTGGATTATAATGAGTAATTGATCATATATTAATGAGTTTACATAATTGTTGGCTAGTTTTGGAGCAATGTTTATCTATTTGAGTTTTCAGAAGGGCATGGAATAACGGTTATGGAACTTCGGAGTGAGGTGAGTCCTTTCTAACCTTGTAAGAGGGAATTAATCCTATAGGTGAAATAAACTATTATGTGCTCCTATTTTTGGGGGCTGCACACGCACGAGGTGAGAGAGTCTGTGCGTAGCTACTATTACACCTATGTACGGGTAGTTTAGGCGTACATCATGCCTTGTTGATATTATTGTTAATTTATGTTATTACTGTCTTGAGAAGAAACAAGATAAGGGTTGCGTAATAATTGTGTTGAAAGGAGTTTGAATTGAGGAATTTAAGATTTATTAAGGGTTTCAATGAAACTTCGTATTTTCGAAAGAATTGAGAAATATTATAATGACTTAAGAAATCTATATGTAACCGTGTCACATGGGCATTTCGCGAGAGGGGAAAATCTCTTTAAAAACTTTACGTTGAATTGTTCTTATTTTGAAAAGAATCAAGAAAATTATTTTGAATTATTAATAAAATATATTTGGCTGCGTTACTTGTATGATTCGCGAGCGAGGTATTTCCTTCTACTACTGTTATGGGATCGTATCGTTCACCTCGGCAGGATTTATGTACCACACTCTCATTGAAGTAGGTTGTTCGCCTCGGCAGGTTAATAGATGTATCTATGGTTCGCACCGTTCGACCCTCGGCAGTGCACAGTTTACTTTTTTGTTGGATCGTGCCATATGCCTCGGTATTTCCTATATATGTATATGTATATGTATATACTATTCTCATAAAATCGTGCGTGACATTTGGCTAGAAGTCAGTGAACCTGGGGGATTCTTCCTTGTTTTGAATTATGATAACTTCTTTAAGGAACTACACCATATCTATATATGTGCTCCAGTTACAGAGAAAACTTGCTAGCTGAAAACTTGAGTAAAATAAAGAAGAAAGGGGATATTACTATGTATTTTATACATGTTTATTTCATATAATCGCCCAGTTTCGTACTTATTCACTTCTTTATTGTAATGATATTATTGGACCATTAGTAAGTGTTGAAGTCGACCTCTCATCACTTCTTCTTCGAGGTTAGGTGGGATACTTACTGAGTACACGTTATTTTTATACTCATGCTACACTTGCTGTGCATTTTTGTTGCACAGACACATGTACCTCAAGTGGCCTAATGGGCGTAGTAGCACGGATGATACAAAGACTTAGGTGAGCTGCATCTCTCGAGGCGACCCGCAACCAGTAGAGTCCCTTTTAGTGTATTATATTTACTTTCTGTCACAAGTTTGTATTTCAGACAGCTATTGTACTTTATTGGATTTCCTAGTAATTGCTCATGCACTTGTGACACCGGATTCTAGGATGATTTCGGGATTGTTCAGTAATTTTATGAAGACATCATTATTTATTCAGTGGAAATTATTATTTATTGTTTAAATGTATAAAAGAAGTGATTTCAAAAATATCTAAAATGAAAAAATTTTACTTAAATAGTGTTGGCTTGCCTGACAGTGGTGTCCGGCGTCATCACCACCCTTAGTGGATTTTGGATCGTGAAAGAACATATTCAAACATTTTAAGGGTAAATAGGTAATTTTATCCATGCCTTCTTAGAGGGACACGTATGCTACAATTAATTTGACAAAATCACAATTACGTTCAGCTATATTAGTAGTTCAGTCTGCTCAAATTCATAGTTCACAACTTCTCTTTTATTAGCTGCTTCAAAATAATCCACTATAATGAGAAATTTTATACTTTATAGTCCCGAGTGAAGTACTCCAGTGACCACTAAATACTCAAAGGAAATAACCTCTTTTGAGATTTCCATCTCACAACAATATCCCTTACACTCTGTATTTTTCCTTACAGACTACACTGCTTGTGAATACTTCACATTGCTCTCTAACTCTCATCGATATTTCTCTGAGATTAGTATGTTCAATGATAGAGCAGATTCTTTCTATTTATACAAAGAATGGCCACCCAATTCTGCCAATGAGAAGTCTTGTTACGTTGCAATTGCTGCTGCAACTTGACAATTTGCAAGAATGCAAATTGTTACCAAAATCAACTTTGACCATAATAGATTTTGGAATCGATTACCTTTATTTGTTTTTTTTCTTTTTCATTATGGGGATGCACCCAACAATCTCCCCCTCCAGACCCATTCATCTTAAGAAGGTCATACCGGACTTCTAGCTTGAATGCATGTTGACAAGTTCTTTGCATAACTCAAATTTGTCTTTTGCTACCACCTTGGTCAGCATATCTGCGGGATTTTCACTTGTAGAAATCTTCAAGACTTTTAGAGATTTATTCTCCACCATTTCTCGAATCCAATGATATCTCACATCGATGTGTTTGGTCCTCGCATGGTACGCAGATTCTTGCTTAGATCTATTGCACTTTGATTGTCACAATAGATGATATACTCCTTCTGATGCAATCTAAGCTCTTGAACGAACCGTTTCAACGATATCATCTTCGTGCCAGCTTCAGTAGCGACAATGTACTTCACTTCAGTTGTAGAGAGTGTGACACATTTCTGCAATCTCGACTGCCATGATATAGATCCCCCTAAATATGTAAACAAATATGCAGTAGTGTATTTTTTGCAATCAATGTCACTTGCAAGATGTAAGGCCCCGTGAAAACTTGTACTCAAAATTTAAAAGCTCGTAGTGCCAAATTATGAATATGTGTTAGGAGCTCGTCGCGGTTTGGACCCTTTTGTACTGATCTATGCATTTAAAAAATAAGAATTAATGTTTTCCAGAAAAATGTAATTATGCGCTCTAGAATGCGGTCGGATACCAGGTATGCGGACTGCATATCTGCCGCAAAGTGAGTCGGTGTGTTGGCGAAAATTGAAGTCAACTATGCAGTCAATTATGCGATGGCATAATCAAAATGCGGACCGCATAGTCGCCGCTTAATTTCCTTGGCATTTTGTGAAGATCGGTTTTGCGGTGCACTTTGCGACCGCAGAACATGAATGCGGACCGCATTTCTGCCGCAAACCCAGTCAGTGCGTCCAGTTTTTGGGGAGTATTTTGCGGTCCATTCTAAGGACCGCATGTCGACTTTGCGATCGCAGATCTGACTCAGAGCTTTAATTTTCTAAGTCTTAAACCCGACCCCCTATCGTTATATCCGGTGTAATAGCTCATTTTGAGCATATTTCTTAACATTTCTAGAGTGAGAGAGACGCGTCTAAGAGAGGGAAGATACTTCCCATCAAATTACTCCATACAACTTGGTTAAATCATTGAAGATAATCAAGTGAAGGACTTAAAATTTCATCCGAAGAGGTAAGACTTCATCACCTTAACTCTTATTTTTACACATAACTATAGGGGATCATTAGTGAGATAATTCATGGGGATAATGGGGATTACATTGCATGCATGTGTTTTTGAAGAATATGGGTAATTATAATTGAAGAGCATGGAGGACGGGCTAGTGTAATCTTGCATAAAAGAACCATAAAGCCTTAATGAACACTAGACGCTCGATAAAATGCTTAAGAGAGCTTAGATTATGATCTTTCTTGATTATGAGTTAAATCGTGCTGCATTGCTTGAATAGATTGAAGTGCGAACACTAAGGAACGTTATATGACTAAGGAAAGCTCGGTTGAGGTATGTATGGCTAAAACCTTCTTTTATTATAAATTGAGCTTCGTTGGTATTTACGCAAGTGTGGTAAAACTAGAAATGGTTGATGTATTGATTGTTATTTCACATTAATTGATTCGCAAATATATATATATATATATATATATATATATATATATATATATATATATATATATATATATATATATATATATATATATATATGAAGGATGTGCCTCAATGTGAGTAATATTCCATTCTTGATATTTAGAGAAGTGTGAAGAATACGAATTGTGTGTTGAAATGCCTAGACTATAAGCCAAGATTAAAACTGAGATTATTATGTTAACTATGTGAAAACTTACCTATGCTTGCAACTTGAATTGCTTGTGTGTGCCTATGACCATAAAATTTCAAGATGGACACTGAAAGTGGAATGATGTGATAGTTGTGGCCCTAAGTGCCAATGAATTGATGTGATCTATGTGAAATAAAGATTCAAATGAGATGATTAATGAGAAAGGAACAATGCTTAGGTAAGGCGGCCTAGCCGATCGGGCCGTGATCAGACACCATGCCACACACATGGTGGTGATGTGCAAACATTGAATTTTGTAAAAGGGAAACGAAATGGTGATTGTGGTATGTCTCAAATGAGGCGACCTAGCCGATCGGGTCGTGATCGGACTCCACTCAAGATAGCGGTGGTGTTGAGAATAGTGATGAGCATATGAAAGAAATTCCCCAAGCTAAGTTATGGAAATTATATGGAAGATTATATGGGTCATGCATGTGATGATGCGGTGACCGGTTAAAACCTTTGGTTTACTCTTGTGATATCCTTATTCTTGCTTGATAGTTCTTTCTAGTAAAATGGTGTTTAGTTATACATACTAGTATTATTCCATGGTACTAATGTCCCTTTTGCCGGGGACACTATATGTTTTTTAAATGAATGTAGGTGGCTTCATTACCGATAGTGCCGATCGCGCGTAGCGGATTACCTTCTTCTCAAAGTCTTGGTAAGCCCCTTCCTCCTTCAAGGGGTTGTATTATATATCTTTTGCTGTTATGGACTTTCATCTTTGAGGTGTAGCCGGGGCCTTATTGCCGGCATTGTCGTACTTATATTTTGTATCCCTAGAGGCTCCGTAGACATATGTATGGGTCATGTATGGGTGTTGTGGGGTTCATGAACTATGTTGTAATTATAAACTCATGATATCTATAAATTGTAATTTATGGGAATTTCGGAAACTATCTTTAACTATGGTTTAAGCCTGTAATATAAAATAAATTAACATAGTTGAATGTATCACCTTTTCCCTGCGTAATATAAAGGAATCATGGCTATATTATTCATGAATAGTGGGGTAGGAAGTGTGTGATAAGGTTTTCTCGGTTGGGTTCACTTAATCAAGCGCTGGTCGCGCCTCCCGAGGTTGGGGCGTGACAAACTTGGTATTAGAGCCTAAGGTTTTAAAGTGTCCTAGGATGTCTCGGAGCCGTGTCTAGTAGAGTCCTTCTTATCGGTGTATAGTCGACCACATCGATAAGTTGGAGGCTACTTGGGTATTTAGGAATAACACCCTTCTTTGATATTCTGGATTGTGCGGTGAAACTGTTCCCTCCCTAATCAGTGCATTGTTCTATCTTTCAGTAAATGGCACCTAAGAAGAAAGCGAGAATTGGCCAAGCAGCCAATGCCACCTCAGGAGTGGCTGATGTTTTATTGCTTGATGCTGCGGGTGAGGGTAGTCTCCCTACTATTACTTTGCCTGATCCTTCTATTCCAGAGCAGACTACCCCAGTTCCTACACCTGTGGAGGGTACCACCATCCCTCCCGTTGATACTCCTGTTCCGCCTCCAGCCCCAGCTTCCGGTTCTGGTATTTTTTATGGGGATCTTAGGGGAGCTATCCAGATGTTAACCCAGCTAGTGGCCTCTCAGGCCCAGAGGTCAGGTGTTTCACCCAGTTCATGTAGCCATCAAGGGGATTCCACCAGTTCCAGGGTGAACATATTTATTCAGTTAGACCCTTTAGTGTTTTCGGGTGCCAATCCGAAAGAGGACCCTCAGGATTTTATTAATGAGATGAAAAGACTCTCAGGGTCATGCGTGCGACTGAGACAGAGGAAGTAGAGTTGGCTGCCTACCGCCTGAAAGGGGTGTCCTATGCATGGTTTGAGTTATGGGAGGATTCCCACGAGGAGGGGAGCGCTCCGGTGAGGTAGAGTGAGTTCGCTGATGCCTTTATAGATTAATTTCTGCCTGCTGAGACAAGGGCAGCTCGTGCAGCAGAATTTGAAAATTTAAAGCAAGGTGTGTGGGAGTACCACATGGTGTTTTCTCACTTGTCCAAGTATGGCATTCATATGTTGCCCACAATGGAGGCCAGAGTGCGCCGGTTTGTTCAGGACCTTAATTCTTTGACCATTAATGAGGCTTCTACGGCTGCATTGAATTCTGATGTGAATTATGGGAAGATGGAGGCATTTTCTCAAGCCACCGAGAGTCGTAAATTGAAGAACATAATGGAAAAAGAGGGAAACAGCAAGGCCCGGTCTACGGGCAACATGGGAGAGTCACTAGGTGGGGAAAGATCAACTCTCAGGGGAGGATCATCAGGGCCTTTCCAATTTAATGCCCAGTCTTTAGCCAGTACACCGCCATCAGGGCCCAACCAACAAGAGTAGAGCTGTTTCAGGCTCGGTCAGGGCAATAGGGGATCCTATCAGCGGGTTCGGTCAAGAGAGAGGTTTCAGCAACTGCAGAGGTTCCTGTGCCCCAGGTGTAGGAAGATGCACTCAGGGATTTGCTATATGGAGTTAGCTATATGCTATGGATGTGGGATGAGGGGGTCATATCTAGAGACATTGTCGTGTATCCCGCCAGGGAGCGGGTAGGGGCACAGCTCAGCCATCCAATCCAGCAGTTGCTATAGTTTCAGCCCCTTCTCCCACTCGAGGTACCCCAGCGCCCGCAGGGCATGGTGCAGCTAGGTATGGTGCGTAGAGTTCAGGAGGACCCAGCCAATTCTATGCTATGAGTGGTCGCCAGACTGCAGAGGCTTCTCCATATGTTGTTACAAGTATTCTGACTGTTCAATCTCATGATGTGTGTGCACTTATTGACCCCTGTTCCATTGTCCTATGTTACCTCTTTTATTGCCATGGAATTTGGGATAAAACCGGATTAGCTTCATGAGCTATTTTTGGTGTCTACTCCGGTTGGTGAGTCTATCACGGCTGATCGAGTCTATAGGGGTTGTGTTGTTATGGTTCGGGGTAGGGATACCACGGCCGACCTTGTCAAGTTAGGAATGGTCGACTTTGATGTGATAACAGGAATGGATTGGCTTTATTCATGCTTTGACAAACTTGATTGTCGGACAAGAACTATGAGGCTTGAATTTCTTGATGAGCCCGTTATAGAATGGGAAGAAGATAATGTAGTGCCTAGAGGTCGGTTTATTTCCTACCTTAAGGCCGTGAAGATGATCAAGAAGGGGTGTATCTACCATTTAGTTTGGGTTACGAATAGCAATGCCGAGGCGCCCAGCCTTGAGTCTGTACCCGTCGTGAATGAATTTCTGGATGTCTTTCCAGATGAGCTCCCTGGGATTCCACCAGACAGGGAGATTGATTTTGGGATCGATGTGATGCCAGGCACGTAGCTTATATTAATTCCACCTTACAGAATAGCACCGGCAGAATTGAAAGAGTTAAAGGAACAATTGAAGGATTTACTAGAAAAGGGGTTTATCCGGCCGAGTGTGTCACCGTGGGGCGCACCGGTCTTGTTTGTGAGAAAGAAAGATGGGTCTTTGCGGATATATATTGACTACCAGCAACTCAACAGGATCACAATCAAAAACAAATACCCTCTGCCAAGAATAGATGACTTGTTGTACCAATTGCAAGGTTCTATGTGTTTCTCAAAGATTGACTTGCGGTCCGGGTATCATCAATTGAAGATAAGGGAGCGAGATATTCCAAAAACAACCTTTAGGACTCGGTATGTGCACTTTGAATTTATGGTGATGTCATTTGGGCTAACAAATGCCCCGGCAGCCTTCATGGATCTTATGAATCGAGTCTTCAAACCTTTTCTAGACTCCTTTGTAATAGTGTTCATTGATGATATTCTTGTCTATTCCCGAAGTCGGGAGGACCACGCCGACCATCTCAGGACAGTCTTACAGACTCTTCAACAACATCAATTGTATGCAAAATTTTCAAAATGTGAATTTTGGCTAGAATCTGTCGCGTTCTTGGGTCATGTCGTTTCCAGGGAAGGAATTATGGTTGATCCTCAAAAGATTGCAGTAGTGAAGAATTGGCCTAGACCTACCACTCCAATGGAGGTTCGTAGTTTCTTGGGTTTGGTTGGGTACTACAGAAGATTTGTGGAGGGGTCTTCTACTCTTGCCTCCCCATAGATTAAATTGATGCAGAAAGTAGTTAAATTCTAATGGTCCAATACTTGTGAAAAGAGTTTCCAAGAATTGAAATCAAGGTTGACAACAGCACTGGTATTAACCCTGCCAGAGGTGTAGAGGGGTTTGTGGTGTATTGCGATGCTTCAAGGGTCGGGCTTGGGTGTGCGTTAATGCAACATGGCAAGGCTATTTCCTACACTTCCAGGCAGCTCAAGAATCATGAAAAGAATTACCCAACTCATGACTTAGAGTTGGCGGCAGTGGTATTTGCGCTAAAAATTTAGCGATATTATCTATATGGGGTCTATGTGAATGTATTCACGGACCACAGGAGCCTTCAATATATTTTCAAGTAGAAGGCGTTGAATCTGAGACAAAGAATATGGTTAGAGTTACTCAAGGACTATGACATCGACATTCTCTATCACCCGAAAAAATCTAATATTTTAGCGGATGCTCTTAGTCAAAAATCAATGGGGAGCTTAGTTCATATTGAGGCAAACCATAGGTCGTTGCCAATGGAGGTTCATCAGCTAGCTAATTTGGGAGTTCGCTTGGCGGGTTCTAGTGAAGAAGGGGCAATTGTGCAAAATAAAGCCGAATCGTCGCTCGTGGCAGAAGTGAAAGAAAAACAATTCAGCGATCCATTGTTAGCACAACTGAAAGAAGGGATTCATAGACACAAGACCATAGCTTTTTCCTTAGGCATGAATGATGGCACCCTATGGTACCAAGATCGTCTATGTGTTCCTGATATTGATGGTCGTTGGGAAAGGATCATGGCAGAGGCTCACACCTCCAGGTATTCCGTGCACCCAGGTTCTACGAAAATGTATCATGATCTCAAGGAGATTTATTGGTGGAACAACATGAAGAGGGATGTGGCGGAATTTGTGGAAAATGTCCGAATTGTCAGCAAGTGATGGCCGAACATCAAAGGCCCGTAGATTGGCTCAAAGCATAGAAATCCCGATGTGGAAATGGAAAATGATTAACATGGATTTTGTGGTATGGTTGTCGTGCACTTCGCGCAAGTTCGACTCAATTTGGGTAATCGTGGATTGACTCACAAAATCAGCGCAATTCTTGCCAGTTAAAGCTACCGACACAGCGGAACAGTATGCTCAGTTGTATATCAAGGAAATAGTCAGGTTACATGGCACACCAGTCTCAATCATCTCATATCGAGGGGCTCAGTTCACAGCCAACTTTTGGAAGAAGTTTCAGCAAGTTTAGGGTACGCAGGTAAATCTTAGCACAACTTTCTACCCCAAACTGATGGGCAAGCAAAGCGAACTATTCAGACGCTTGAGGATATGTTGTGTGCTTGTACTCTTGATTTCAAAGGTAGCTGGGAAGACCATTTACCGCTCATAGAATTTGCCTACAATAACAGCTTCCATGCTAGCATCCAGATGGCACCATTTGAGGCATTATATGGTAGGAGATGTAGGCCTTCCATTGGGTGGTTCGAGGTTGGAGAAGCGGAATTGATAGGGCCGGACCTCGTGCATCAGGCCATGGAAAAAGTCAAGATTATTAAGGAAAGGTTGAAAACTTCTCAAAGTCGCCAAAAGTCTTACTCGGATGTTCGTCGTAGAGATTTGGAGTTCAACGAAGATGATCGGGTATTTTTGAAGGTTTCCCCTATGAAGGGTATCATGCGGTTTGGGAAAAAGCAAAAGTTGAGTCCGAGGTATGTCGGACCATACAAAATTATTTAGAGGATTGGTCAGGTGGCATATCAGCTCGAGCTGTAACCCGAAATGGCATTGATACACCCGGTCTTTCATGTCTCTATATTGAGAAAGGTAGTGGGAGACCCGTCCACTATTGTTCCAGTTAAGACTATTGAAGTTAATGAAGAACTTCCGCATGAAGAAGTTCCATTTGCCATTACAGATAGGCAAGTTCGGATTGAGAAATAAGAAAATTGCATCCGTGAAAGTATTATGGTGGAACCAGCAAGTTGAGGAAGCCACTTGGGAAGCCGAGGATGAAATGAAAAAGAAGTACCCGCATTTGTTTGAATAGTCATGTAATAGCTTTTATGCATTTGGTCCCTACGAACTCTTATCTTTTGACTTAATTTATGAGAAACTATTCCATTTTGGGTTATATATGTTGCCTATATGGCCATGGTTGGTGTTGTACAAGTCATGTTATGTTATGGAACATGTATATGTTGTTAGGATGTGATTCTGGGGCTCTATGACATGTGGATAGGCCTAGATACAAAGAAAACTCTGGCAAAATTTTTGAAAATATAGGGAGTTAGCCAAATTTGGAGACTATTAACAGGCTTTAGCTTGTAAAGGCAAAGATTGTATGAAGAATTTATAATAAGTGACCCTTGATCCACATTTGAGGATGAATGATTTTAAGTGGGGGAGGATATAAGGCCTCGTGAAAACTTGTACTCAAAACTTAAAAGCTCGTAGTGTCAAATTATGAATATGTGTTAGGAGCTCGCCGCGGATTGGACCCTTTTGTACTGATCTATGCATTTAAAAATCAAGAATCAAAGTTTTCCAGAAAAGTGCAATTATGTGGTCTAGAATGTGGTTGCATACCAGGTATGCAAACCGCATATCTGCCACAGAGTGAGTCAGTGTGTTGGCTAAAATTGAAGTCAACTATGCGCTCAATTATGCAATTGCATAATCAAAATGTAGACTGCATAGTCGTCGCATAATTTCCTTGGGATTTTGTGAAGGTCAGTTCTGCGGTGCACTTTACGACCACAGAACGTGAATGCGAACTGCATTTCTGTCGTAAACCCAGTCAGTATGTCCAGTTTTTTGGGAGCATTTTGCGTTCCATTCTGCGGATCGCATGTCGACTTTGCGATTGCAACTGCGATCGCAGATCTGACTCGGGGCTCCAACTTTCTAAGTCTTAAACTCGACCCCCTATCGTTATATCCGGTGTAATAGCTCATTTTAAGCATATTTATTAATATTTCTAGAGTGAGAGAGAGAGAGAGAAGGTACTTCCCATAAAATTACTCCATACAACCCTGTTAAATCATTGAAGATAATCAAGTGAAGAACCTAAAATTTCATCCCAAGAGGCAAAACTTCATCACCTTAACTCTTATTTTTACACATAACTATAAAGGATCATTAGTGAGATAATTCATGGGGATAATGGGGATTACATCACATGCGTGTGTTCTTGAACAATATGGGTAATTATAATTGAAGAGGCATGGAGGACGGGCTAGTGTAATCTTGCATAAAAGAACCATAAAGCCTTAATAAACACTACACGCTCGATAAAATACTTAAGAGAGCTTAGATTATGATCTTTCTTGATTATGAGTTAAATCGTGCTGCATTGCTTGAATAGATTGAAGTGCGAACACTAAGGAACGTTATATGATTAAGAAAAGCTCGATTGAGGTATGTATGGCTAAAACCTCCTTTTATTATAAATTAAGCTCCGTTGCCATTTACGCAAGTGTGGTAAAACTAGAAATGGTTGATATATTGATTGTTATTTCACATTAATTGATTAGAATATATATATATATGAAGGATGTGCCTCAATGTGAGTAATATTCCATTCTTGATATTTAGAGAAGTGTGAAGAATACGAGTCGTGTGTTGAAATGCCTAGGCTATAAGCCAAGATTACAACTGAGATTATTATGTTAAGTATGTGAAAACTTACCTATGCTTGCAACTTGAATTGCTTGTGTGTGCCTATGATCATAAAATTTCAAGATGGACATTGAAAGTGGAATGATGTGATAGTTGTGGCCCTAAATGCTAGTGAATTGATGTGATATATGTGAAATAAAGATTCAAATGAGATGATTAATGAGAAAGGAACAACGCCTAGGTAAGGCGGCCTATCCGATCGGGCCGTGATCGGACACCATGCCGCACACATGGTGGTGATGTGCAAACATTGAATTCCGGAAAAGGAAAACGAAATGGTGATTGAGGTGTATGTCTCAAATGAAGCGACCTAGTCGATCGGGTTGTGATCGGACTCCGCTCAAGATAGCGGTGGTGTTAAGAACAGTGATGAGCATATGAAAGAAATGCCCCAGGCTAAGTTATGGAAATTATGTGGAAGATTATATGGTTCAGTCATGTGATGATGTGGTGATCGGTTAAAACCTTTGATTTACTCTTGTGATCTCCTTATTCTTGCTTGATAGTTCTTTCTAGGAAAATAGTGTTTATTTATACATACTAGTACTATTCCATGGTACTAACATCCATTTTACCGGGGGTGCTACATTTTTTTTAAATGAATGTAGGTGGATCCATTGTGGATAGTGCCGATCGCGCGTAGCGGATTACCTTCTTCTCAAAGTCTTGTTGAGCCCCTTCCTCCTTCAAGGGGTTGTATTGTATATCTTTTGTTGTTATAGACTTTCATCTTTGAGGTATAGTCGGGGCCTTGTTGCCGGTATTGTCGTACTTATCTTTTGTATCCCTAGAGGCTCCGTAGACATATGTGTGGGTCATGTACGGGTGTTGTGGGGTTCATGAACTATGTTGTAATTATAAACTCATGCTATCTGTAAATTGTAATTTATGGGAATTTCGAAAACTATCCTCAACTACTGTTTAAGCCTATAAATTTAAAATAAATTAACATGGTTGAATGTATCACCTTTTGCCTGCTTAAATAAAAAGGAAGCACGGCTATCTTATTCATGAAGTGTGGGGTAGGAAGTGTGTGATAAGGCTTGATCGGTTGGGTTCACTCGATTGAGCGTTGGTCGCGCCTCTCGAGGTTATGGCGTGAAACCATATCACCATCTGTATAGCCTTTCAAGGTTGAATCAGATCCTCCAAAGCACAAACAATTTCCCGTAGTACCTCTTAAGTAACTGAGTATCCACTTGACGCTTCCCATTGTTGTTTTCCAGAATTTTCAAAAAACCTGCTGACAATACTAACTGCATAAGCAATATCAGGTCTAGTGCATACCATACATCAAATTACCGTCTGTAAAGGAATAAGGAACTTTGGGCATGCTCTCCTTTTCCTCCATTGTTGTAGGATACATCTTCTTTCTCAATTTCATATGACTAGCAAGAGGTGCGCTTACTGGTTTAGCATTCTTCATGTTGAAGCATTCCAGTACACGTTCAATGTGCTTCTCTTGAGATAGCCACAACTTTCTGCCTGTTTGCTCTCGAACAATCCTCATTCCAAGAATTTGTTATGCTGGACCCAAGTCTTTCATGTAAAAGCACTTAGACAAGTCTCCCTTCAACTTGGCAATCAACTTATCATCTTTTCCTACATTTAACATGTCCTCTGGATACAATAACAAAATAATAAAGTTTTTACTAGAAAATCTTTTGAAGTATACATGTGAGCACGTGATTTTTGCTCTCACGACAACTACTCCCAAAAGCATAAAATAAAATAGTTTTGTATCGCATTTGAGTTCTGTGGATTATGTGTTGTCTTTCTTTAGCATCTTGTATGTGTGTTTATTTGATTGAACCAATTAAAAAATATAAAAATACGTGTGGCATGCATTTTTAAATTAATTAACCATAAAGTGGTTAGAAGAAAAATTACAAAAATATATGCATTATTGCATTGTTGTCATTTGAGTTAAGTTAAAATGTGTGATTTGCATTGTTTGTTAGTATATTAATTAATAGGTGTGTATTTTTCATCTCTTTTAATTTGATAAAGTGTGTTTAAATTAGTATTGGCTAGGCAAGAAAAGTGGGAAAATGGCTAAAAATGCAAAGAACCCAAGCCCAAAACCAGCGTCTGGCCCAGGCCACAGGAGACTGGTCTCAGAGACATCGAAACGACGTCGTTTCCAGGCCCTCCATCAGGACCGTTGATCGAACAAATCTAACGGCCCTGTTCAAATCGTTCATTAAACCAAATGACGCCGTTTAAGGGCACTCAATCTGAGCCGTTCATCTCCTTTAATCCAACTGTCCCAGGCCCCCCTCGCGACCCGTTTCATGACAACCCGTTCATCTCTAAGACCGACCCAGTCTCAATTAAATGAGACGACGTCGTTCGTCCTAAGGCAAGAGATCCTGGCCATCAATCTTACTTGATCCAACGGCCAGGATCCCATCTCCTACGCCCTATATAAGATCACCCTCGCACCCCACGCCCCTGAACCAGACCCCCCCCCCCCCATTTCGTCTCTCATCATCTCTAACCTCAGAGACGAAACCAAGAACCCTAGCTCCAGCCGCCATCCTTCCCCCTCGCCGTAAACCCGGTGGCAACGATGCCCCTGACCTCCACCTTTACACCCTAGGACCACTCAACCACCCTGAATCCAAATCC
>MU766281.1:155810-169330 GCA_026770625.1 Nicotiana glauca | reverse complement strand
CTGACCAGGAAATCACGAACCCCAAATTGACTGCATGAACCCTAGAAATCTAAATGGGGACTCCAGTAGGTTCAGCAGACGTTTGAGGTCCAATAGACCTTAGCTTGGGTGTTCTCAGTTGAGAACACCCTAGTTAAGGTCCGTTTGGCTTCAAATTTTTGAAGTTTCCAGTCAAGGTTCGAGTGTTCTGGAATCTTTTTGATGTAATTTTCCTTTTCTTTGTTTCTTTCTGGTGTTGTCTTCTATTTGTTTGTTTTAGTTTTAATTTTTAGTTAATTTTTCACCTTTAGTATCCGACTACTCTGCTCATCTCCCATCAAGACCTTTTATTTGGTCGCTTTTTCTGCTAGTCACAAATGAATAGGATATGAACTACATAGTCGATTTGATAATATCGTCAAAATAATTGGTGTTGTAAAATCACCTGTTTGTCCAAAGCATGACTTACTATGTTAATTCTGTATAACTGTTTTGTTTGTTACTAGTGTGTGTATATAGTCGACTAAATAATTGTCGTCAATTAAAATTAGTTGAAAACTAAAGAGGCTGATAATAGGCATCTTGGTTCACTCCTGTTTATAATCACCAACCAACCCTGCCTCTGTATTAATTCTTACTGAGCCGGAAGATGCTCAGTTTGATAGCTCCAATGGGTTTGAGTTGATCAGGATTGGCTCCCAATGTGATCAACTCATTCCCTTTAGACTGTTACTCCCTGATGTTAGACCATTCTGCCTTGATCATTGATTGGACTATAGGATTGGTTATAGCTGTAAAAAATTGGTTGATTAGTAATCAGTGATAAATGGAAATTTTAAGGGGTTTTTATACTGGTTTAAGAAGCAGGCAGGGGCAGTAATTTCCCAGTGGTGTAAGGGCAGTCTGGGGACTTATAGGGTCTGTTTAATTGGTTCAAGAAGGCTGTCCAGTGGGCTATTAAAATAACCTTAAGTTTAAAAATAATGGGTGTTCCCCATGACAGCATGGGAGCTAATTGAATACTTTAATATACCCATGCTTCTTGAATAAAACAGTAGGGGACAAGGGTGGGGAACAAAAGTAGTTTGCATCAAGAAAGGGTAATGAGGCATGGGAATCTAAGGGTATGGGCAGAAGGTTTGAAAGCTTCAAGACAGACCTCTAAGGTCTGTTCTTGGCTTATAAAGAGGAAGTTTTTCCAACTAGACGGGGGGTTCTTTTTTGAGGTCCAAATTTTTGGTTGTTGGCTGGCTGGTTGTTGTTGTTTTTTTTTAGGGAGAAAAAGAACAATCTCTTGGGTGGGTAGTCTTTTCTTCTTTCATACATTCTGAAGTTACACATTCAGGGGTTGATTTTGAAAGTTAGACCTCAGAAAAATCTAGGTTGGATTCTTGAGAGTGAAACAGAGAGAAATAGGCTGGATTCCGACACTTGGAATTCAGTCTTCGATAGCGCAAAGGAAAACAGAAATCAGAATGCTGTCTAGGGTAGTTTGAGTGTGATCTAGGTCTTTTGGGGGTATTATTTTTGGATTCCTGGTTGCCTTTCAAGCTTGCTCTGGATTTCTGTGTTTACTTTGCTGCGGGATTTTTTTTTTGCTGGGTTTAAATCTGTCCCGAGGTGGTCCGTTTTGGGTCTTTCTTTAAACTCGGTTCTTGGTTCTTCTGCTGTGGGGTTGTTGATTGTTGCTGTTACTCTTGGTCGCTGTGTTATTGCTGTTGTTGTATTACTGTGATTTCTACTGCTTTACTGATCTCCTCTCCTCTTGCTTCCTACACTAGGTACACTTCCGAGCCATACTGTGATGTAGATGTAAAACGGGAAAGAAGTAATGCTCGAATAGTCTAAACTTAGCGCACCTGTAGCTTAGTAAATTAGCAATGAGCAACTGTACACCCTATTTTGTAACTCAATAAAGTAGTTGGATGTTGAATTTTGCATATGAATATGGCTGTATTGGACCAGTAGTTTGCTTTCTTAGTAGTAAATCTAGTAATTTAATCTTAATTTTAGAAGCATGGACTCAGAAGTCAAAACTGCCAAGTTAACTGTATTTTCTAGAATAATTTAAGCATGCCCGTTATTGTCAAGTCGTCTAGTCAAACAAACGGAATAATATAAAGATAGCATGAGTTTTTTTCTGTTTGTTAAAACTCAATGGTTCCCTATTTACAGAGGTTTCCATAGTGGAGGCCATAGGTAGGTAATAATTGTAGGAAGGCTCAAAATTTGGAATTTGTGGTAGCTTCATCATGTAACGCGATTGGCGATGATCGGTATATTTCAAATCAAACTTGAATCTGTTTTTCTGCAAATTGAACATTGAAATAGGCCCAATATTGGAATAAGATGGCCCAGGTCCCGTTTAACACTACATGCGTTAGACTTGGGCCCACGTCGGCAAACGGAATGCCCATATAGCATCTATGTTCAAATTTAACAAGCCACGATCAACATCTAACCATAATAACTCGCAAGCATGTAATTAATTAGGACGTTTTTCTTCATCTTTAGAGACAAGAATAAATAGAGAATCATAGTTGCTTTAGATTCGGCCTTAATAAAAGAACGAGACGAGCCTCGCCGCATTAAACACCTAAATGCGGGGCCCTCGACAATAGCCTAGGAATAGTTAGACCTGGAAGAACCGTTTAGTAAATATCATGATTTTTCCCAAAGTTAATAAGTGCGTAGAAGCTTTAGGCGCGAATAATAAATATTAACCAGGGCACACATTTATGTGACCCAAATCTAAACCTCAACGAAATCGGAATGTGTTGAAGGCCACAGGCGTACTGGTGCGGTGTGGTCTGAAATACATTTCCATGACGTTGCAAATTCTCTTTAAAAAAATAATAAATAATAAAAGTAATTTATTAGTTTTCTAACAATAATGAGACGAGCCTCGCCAAATAACCTATAAATTGCGGGGCCCTCAGTAGGAGGTTACTTTAAATACTTAGATTTCGGGACGTGCCGTTTAGCTAATTTTACGGCCTTCTCAAAATAACAATACGCTAGTCGTTTTAGGCGCGCCTTTAATAAATTATTTTCCTAAACTCGGGTGTACATTTATGTAACCCAAATCCAAATCTCGACGAAGTCAAAAATGTGTTAAAGGCCACAGGCGTACCGGTACGTTGCAAGTCTTTGTAAAAACAATAATAATAGCAAAAGCGGTAAAAGTTAAATTTGTATATAAGTTAAAGTATCTTTAAAAATCAGATAATTAAGCCAAATATAATAGTTGAGCGACCGTGCTAGAACCACAAAACTCGGGAATGCCTAACACCTTCTCCCGGGTTAACAGAATTCCTTATCCGGATTTCTGGTTCGCAGACCATTAAATAGAGTCAAAACCTTTCCTCGATTCGGGATTCAACCGGTGACTTGGGACACCATAAATCTCCCAAGTGGCGACTCTGAATTAAACAAATAAATCCCATTTCGATTGTCCTTTGATTGGAAAAACTCCCTTCTACCACGCCCTTCGCGGGGTGCGGTAGCGCCAAAAGGAGGTGTGACAATACACATGGATTAGAATATATCTTTATGTAAGTTTGATTTTTCATGAATGAATCAAACTTCTTGTACCACTGCCTTGGTGCCTATTTCAACCCATAAAGACTCTTATTCAGTTTGCACAACATGTGTTTCCTTTCAGGTACTTCAAATCCTTCTTGCTGCTTCATATAAATCTCCTCTTCCAAATCTCCATGAAGAAATATAGTTTTAACATCCAACTGCTCCATTTCATGATCTAGGCTAGTTGCTAAGCTCAATATTGTTCGAATAGAAGTTATTTTGACAACAGGCGAAATTTTTTGTCAAAATCAATACCTTTCTTCTGTTAGAAGAATTTTACCACCAATTGAGCTTTGTGTCTGATTAGCTTGCCATTTCCATCTTTCTTGAGTTTAAAGACTCATTTGCATTTGAGTGGTCTTATACCCTTTGGAAGTCCAACCAGCTTGTACGTGCCATTTTCTATAGAGATTCCATCTCTTCTTGCATGACATTCATCCACTGGTTCTTTTCTGGATGGGACAGCACCTTCTTAAGACTTTTTGGCTCCCCCCATCACTGATGAGGACATATTCCTTGGAAGGGTACCTATATGACTCTATCCTTGGCTTTTCTGATCTCCTTAGAGGTTGAGGTTGTTCTTCTCCCCGAGTGGGGTACTCCACTTGCTTGATATCATCATCAAGTTGCTCCCCCTACTCAATAACCTAACCAGGTTGCTCCCCTTGCCCAGCAACCTCATCGGTCCTACTTTCTGCACGTGTGGGACTTTTAGAAATAGAAGGAATGGCAAAAAGGTTAGGGATTATACCATTCTTGGCCTTCTCTGAGTGATCATCTAGAACTCCAACTTCACTTTGTTGGAAGATTACATCTCTTCTTTTAATGACCTTCTTCTTTATAGGATCCTATAATCTTTGCCCGAATTCTTCATCTTCATATCCGATGAATATGCAGGGAACAAATTTATCATCCAACTTTGTTCTCTACTCCTTTTGTACATGTGCAAAAGCTCTACAACCGAACATCTTCAGATGCGAGTAGGACATTTCCTTTATGGTACAAAATCTCTCTCGGATGTCAAACTCCAATGGAACTGATGGACTTCTATTGATTATGTAATAGGCTCTCTGAACTATTTCACCCTAGAATGACTTAGGCAGTTTAGCCATCCTGAGCATGTTTCTCACTTTCTCAGCAATGGTGCGGTTCATCCTCTCAACTACACCATTGTGTTGTGGGGTTCTAGGAACTGCCTTTTCATATATGATCCCATGGCTTGAATAATACTTTTCAAATTCTCTTGAAGGTTACTCACCTCCATTGTCACTTCGGAGACGGTTTAGCTTTTGGCCGGTCTACCTATCCACCAGAGCATGAAACTTCTGAAAAACTTGAAATACCTGATCTTTGATTTTCAAAATATAAACCCATTGAAGCATAATCAATAAAAGTAACAAATATTTGTTACTGTCCATCAATTCAATTTTCATTGGACCACAAACATCACAATATACCAAATTAAGTATATTCAATTTTCTCTCAGACGATGTCTGAAATGAGACTCTATGCTACTTACGAAATAAGCAGTAGTCACAAGGTTTTACCGTTTATCTTTGGCATAAAAGATAAGTGATTTCTGGCAAGAATATTCTATCCATTATCGCTCGTATGAACCATTCTTTTATGCCACAAATCTACAAAAATCTCATCTTGTGTCGTGCGTTCAATTCACCTCGGTATGTTTCTGCATTTGTCTTATACAACGTGCCATGAGCAACTCTCTCTGCAATCACCAATGATCCCTTGGTGAGTCTCCGCATTTAATTTGCAAAATATTTCTCGTATTCATTTAGGTCCAAAGCTATTCCCGAGATTAAGATCATCTGCAAATCAGGTACATGCCGCATGTCCTTTAGAACCAATGTGCACCCGACATTTATATTGATATAAATGCCACTGATCCCCACAATATTTGAGTAACTCGTGTTACCTATTCTCACAGTGCCAAAATCACCTGCTACATATCTCCAAAAATCTCACTTACCTGTGTGGCATGGTAAGATGCGGCTGTGTCAACCACCCATTCCGACTCTAGACCTGCCAAGTGCATGAATTCCTCTTCCTTATTTATAAATATGAAAATATTATCATTATTTTACACCATGGCGGGTGTTGTCTTCATTCTTCTGGCCATTGTTTTCACCTTTTTCCTTTCTTAGATTTGGGCTATCTCTTTTGAAGTGGCCTGGTTGATCGCAATTGTAGTAATTTCTTACTTTTGATTTGAATCGGTTCTTAGATTTTCCACGACCTACGGATCTACCATAATTTCTTGAGCTCCTTTGGTAACTCCTGCCTCTACTTTTTGTGATGAGAGCGTGAACTTAATTTTCAGCCTTCTTTCTCATCTTCTCGTTGAGTAAAATAGCTGATGTGATGTCCTTCAACTCAATAGTAGTTTTACCATGGAAGATGGTTGTTATACGAAGATGGCAATTAGTTCAAGAGCAAGATGGCTTTATCCTCTTCCTCGATCTTTACTTCGAGGTTGGTAAGCTGCATAATTAATTCATTAAACATATTTGAATGTGACAAAAAATTTATACCTTCACCCATATGTAGGGCATATAAATACTTCTTCAGGTTGTTTATCAGCGTTTTGTACATGTATAGGCTTTCTAACCTTATCCAAATGTCACATGAAGTATCTTCATCAACGATGTTATTTACCACATCATTTGATAAGTGCAACCTGATTGCACTGGAAGCCTTTTCATCCAAGTCAGCTCAATCCCCAACATTCATGGTATCAGGCTTCTTGACATACTGTCAAATACCTTGTGTAATCCTTGTTGGATGGGTAGATACCTCATCCTTCTTTTCCATATTTAGAAACTGCTATCTCCGTTGAATTTTACTACTTCATACTTTACTCCAGACATTTTATTTTTCTACCGACTACAGTATTATCGACCATGAATAGTATTTCTATGAACGTGCAGAACCTGTGCTCTGATAGCAATTGTTGGGAGTATATCCCCCACAAAAATAATATTTACAGTAACAACAGTGGAATAATAATGTAGCACCGAAATATGATAATCAACAAGAATAAAAAGAGCAACAATGACACCAAGATTTTAACGTGGAAAACCCTTCTAAATAAGGAAAAAATCAAAGGCCCCAGAGGAGTAAAACAATCCAATATAATGAGGAATTTTACATACTCTGTAGTCTCGAGTAAAGTATTTGAATGACCACTAAACACTTGAAAAAAATAACTCTCTTTTGAAATTTTCACATCACTACAATATCGCTCACACTCTTTATTTTTTCTCACAGACTACACTGCCTGTAAATACCTCACATTGCTCTCTACCTCTTAGTTATATTTCTTCGAGATTGGTGTGTTCAATGATAGAGCAAAGGCTTTCTATACAGAAATAACGGTCACCCAATTAGAAGGCTTGTTACGTTGCAAATTGCTACTGCAACTTGTCAATTTGCAAGAATGCAAATTGTTATCAAAACCAACTTTGGCCATAACAGGTTTTGGAATCTGACGTCCTTTATTTATTTATTTTCTTTTTCATCACGGGGTGGATCCCACGTTTGAAACAATGGGTATAATTTAGTCACTCCTATATTTTTTTTTTTAGACAAAATCCAGGATTGTGCTGGTGTGTTGTATATATAAAAGCAGAACAGAGGTGGACTTGGCCATAAACCTCTGAATACAACACTACATATACGTGAGGCATCTCTAGACAGCATGCCTCCATCTTCTAACTACAAAGGAAGATTAACTGATAAAGAAATTAGCTTTGTCGTATTTTAGTCTTATACTTGGCTTTTGATATTTATCAAGTTGAAATGGTCCCTTTATCATTTCTGGAAGTTGCTGAAATGTGTGGTAGAAGGATCTTTCTTCTAGCGTGGTTGCTAACATAGCCAATCCATCTGCTACCCGGTTCGCTTCTCTGTAGCAGTGAGCAATTTTGATTGTAGCTTGGTTAAAAATCTGTGAGGTATCTTCTATAAGAGATCTGAGTTTCATATTGTTGGTGACTTTGTCTTTGAGCATGTTGGCAACCATTAAGGAGTCAATTTCCAAAGATAGGACATTGTATCCATGTTGCACGCACCATCTTCCTCCATAGTTAACTGCTAGAGCTTCTGCATAATTATTGTTGTTGCATCTTACAGGTATAGAGAATGCAAAAATGAAATCCCCATTCTCATCTCTCACTATACCTCCAATCCCTGCTTTCCCATTTTCGTTTATGAAGCTTCCATCAGTGTTAAGTTTTACTTCCCCCATGGGAGGTTTCAACCAAACCACCTATTTCCAAATAACAGTAGGCTTCAATTTCTCCACCACCTCACACAGTTCAACCCGGGGCATAGTCAGCTGACACTTCGGGAAGGCCTTGTTCAATGCCGCACTAATAATCCAGTAGATTTGGTTCTTCATTCTAGGTATGTAGAATTTCTTTTGGTTGCCATATCTACAGGCACACCTGTTCCTCCATACCTCCCAACAAATAACAATAGGAACAATTTGGATTAGGAACTTATGAACTTTGTTCTTAGTCCTAGTTTGCCACCACCAACTCAAAAGTCCTTTGATAGGCCATAACTGATGTTTGATACCCAGAGGCTGCCCAAAAGAATTCCATAAATTCTGAGCAGCTTCACTGCAAATAAATACATGATGAATAGACTCCCTCTCTGGAGCATTACAACATGAGCATCTCGATACCATATGTTTACCAAATCTATTTATGGTGTCATCAAAAGGAAGCTTTCCCCTTATTAATCTCCACGACAAGAAGGAAATTTTAAAAGGAAGGTTGTTGTGCCAAAGCATCTTACTCAACCAGTCATTTTGTTTGTGTGTTCTTACCAATTGCCATACAGAGTTATTGGAATATTGTCCATCTGGAGTAGCATCCCAGTATCTGGCTTTTCTTGATCTCCACAACTAATGTTTTGAAAATGTTGTGTTATTTCCTCAGATATAAAACTTTCTATCTTTTGCACATTCCAGTTTTCCTCAAAGAAGAGTTCATTGACTTTGTCTTTAGTAGAACCAATTCTTCCAGGTAGCATATTAGCTAAAGCTCCTTTCTCTGTCCAGTTGTCCCACCAAAAACTGCAATCACCTTGTTGAATCTTCCAGATCATATTGCTTTCTGCCATTTTTTTAACCTTCATCATACTTCTCCATGCATGCGAGTCAGAAGAAGCACAAGCTTTAGCCACGGGGTGCCTCCTCGAACAAAATTTGGCTCTAAGGAATGATGCCCATAGGGAAGGTTGTGTTCTAAATCTCCACCATCTTTTTATATTCAAGGTATCACTAATATCTTGCATTCTCTTCAGGACCACTCCACCTTCTTCTTTAGGATAACATAGATTCTTCCAAGAACTCTAATGATATTTTGATTTATCACCATTTGAGCCCTAAAAGAACCTTGCAAAATGTTTTTCCATGAGATTCAGTATACCCTTAGGAGGGTTAAGTGCCGCTAGGGTACACGTGGGGAGTGATTGAAGAACATGCTGTATTAGGATGAGTTTGCCTCCATAAGAGAGCATTCTACCCTACCATCCATTCAACCTTTTCACAATCTTAGACAGTAGATCTTCAAAGTAAACCATCGTTTTTCTGCCTACATAGATGGGACATCCCAAATATATGAATGGGAAGTTCTTGTCCATAAACCCAGTCGCTTCTCTAATTTTGTTGATCCTGGAAGCTCCAGTGTTTGGTTCTGTCAAAAAGTAGCTTTTATTCATGTTGACCTTATGCCCTGAACTTCTTTCATACCTACCAACTTACTTCATAATCAACTTGATAGACCTCGATTTTCCACTGCTAAAGATCAGTAGGTCATCTGCATATGATAGGTGGTTAATACAAGGTCTTTTTGGACTCATGGAGAATGGTATAAACCTTTCACTGTTGTTCATATTGTTAAGCATTCTAGTCAATACCTCAGCTGCTAGAATGAACAATGAAGGAGATAATGGATCCCCTTGTTTTAACCCTTGGCTAGAGTTGAAAAAACCTTTTCGTTCTCCATTAACAATGATGGAGTACCACACTTCAGATATAAGATTCCAGATTATGTTGATCAATACCTCTAAGAAGCCATATTTTTTTAGAACAGTTACTAAGAACTTCCATGACATTCTGTCGTATGCTTTGGCCATGTCCAGCTTTATAACCACATTCCCACCTATGTTACTGTTGCCAATACCCTGCACAATCTCTTGAACTAATAGGACATTTTCTGTAATTAGTCTCCCTTTCACAAAACCGCTTTGGTTTTCATATATCAAACCCGGCAGCAAAGAGTTCAGTCTTCTAGACAATATTTTGGAGATAATTTTGCTGGAAAAATTACTCAAACTAATGGGCCTAATGTCAGAAAAGGTAATAGGAGACTCCACTTTTGGAAACAAGACTAGTAGTGTATGCGCGAAAAACTTAGAAATTTTTCCTCCCTTGAAGATTTGCTGAACAAAAGATACGACGTCTTCTTTTATGATGTCCCAACATTTGTGGTAGAACATGCCACTGAAGCCATCCGGCCCTGCTGAATATGAGCACTCATACTGAGTATCGATTCTTTAATCTCTTCTTCTTCTAGAATCTTGATCATCATCTCATTTTGTTCAGTAGTAATAAATGTAGGAATGTATTCTACAATATTACTATCTATACTTTGTTGTTGTAGGTTGAACATTCTCTCCAAGTGTCTAATAGCTTCCCTTGCAATCTTTTCATCCCCTGAAACCCATCTTCCTCTTGGTTCTGGATTCGATGTAATTTCAACTTCCTTCTTCTTTCTCTGATCATTGCATGGAAATACTTATTGTTACAGTCTCCTTCCTCAAACCATCTAATTTGGGATTTTTGCTTTAATAGAGACTCCTGTTATGCGAGCCATCTTACATACTCAGCATGAACTTTATTGAGATCTATTCTTACTTGCTCTGAGTTATAAATGAATTCCAATTCCTCCAGTATTTGCACGTGTGCTTCCCATGCTTCAACCTGCTGGTGAACACCCCCTACCATTTCTCTGGACCACTGACTAAGACTCTTCCCTAATTTCTTTAATTTTTGTTGTAACCTCCACATCGGGTTCCCAACTATTGGCTGCCCCCAAACCTCTTTAACCAGTTCTTGAAATCCCTGCTGGTTCACCCAAAAATTAAGAAATTTGAAGTACTTGATGATGTTAGTTTGATCAGAATGACTTTTTATTAGCATAGGTCTATGATCTGAGCCTGTTCTTACTAGGTGTTTGACTGCGTTACTGTTAAACTTCTGTGCCCATAGGTCGTTTATGAAGACTCTGTCCAATCTCTTCCATATTCACTTTCTTGGACTTCTATTGTTACACCATATAAATCTGGACCCAATGTAGCCTATGTCCGTAACTTCGCAATTGTCCATGCACTCTGCAAAATCAAAACTTTTGTGATTTCTGTGAGGCCTTTCCCCTAACTTTTCCTCCTGGTCCAGGATGACTAAAAATCGCCCGATATGCACCATGGACCCTTGATATTACTGTTTAGGTCTTCCAGACTCTCCCAAAGCTCTTTCCTTTCAATAGAAGTACATTTTGCATAGACTGCTGTCACATACACACCATCGTTGACAAGATTACTCTTAATATGAAGCGTAATTTGTTGGTTGTGATCCGATACAATAGTAACCTGGAAACTGTCCCTCCAAAAACACCAGATTTGGCCAATTTTATTGGAACAACAGCTATCGAACCCTAGAAACCTCTTGTAACCCTCCACTTTCTCCATGTTGACAAATGGTTCCATAATTGCTACGAAATCCACCTTATTAATATTGATTAGTTTTTTAGCCTATGAATGGCTTTATTGGATCTTACCCCTCTAATGTTCCATATGATTGCACTAATCATAAGGGAACATCATATTAGACTTTTTTTGTCCCTCCTATTGTAAGAAGGAACTGTTTTGTCTCTGTTCTTTTTCGAATTCCTCTTCTCTCTGCTTCTACACCTTGTTACTGGTGACAGACCATTCCTTTCACACACCTCCTTTTTATGATCATGTGCAGGGTTCTCTTCAGTTTTGTCTTGCATTGAAACAAAAGAGCTAGGTGATTCATCTCTGATTACCTCCACTGTCTCGTTCACTGTCTGCTCAACTACTTCTTGTGAGTTGCGGATGTCCGGTGAATATCTGTGCAGTTCTACAAACAAATTCAGCCCTGGCTGGTTTTTCACATACGATGGAACGCTGCTAGACTCTGTGTCAGGAGCCTTTGAATCAACGTTTTCATTCTCATTTTCCGCATTAACATGTTTCTGATCATTATCCTTGTTAGGATATTGATCGTTCATCCCCTTTTCTTCCTTCGCATGGTTCCGGTGAATTGCTCTATTGACTCCTGATACACTAGCTTCATTTGGCTTCATGCTTTTCATCTTGATTGTTCTCTAGCATCAGATTCTCACCTACCTCTGAACTATTATTTTCCGCTATTTTGGTACCCTTTCTAGTCTTTGCAATTTCTTGTGACAGACTTGCTTTAAACAGAACCTTGGACTTCTTTTTTGGTTTCTTTTTTTGTTTTTTCGTCTTTTTCATGGTTGTCCTTGTCTTTATTGAAGGTATTTCTTCTTTATTATTCTGATTTCCCTCCTCTTCTTCACGTTCTTGACATTCAACCATATCATTGACTCTTGCTTCATTTGATTTCCCCTCTCCCTGTTCTTTCGTCGTTTGTATTTCAGTTGGCCCCTTGTTATTTGTATTAGTTCTTGTGTTGTTAGTGTTATGTACTATCTCTTGTATTCTTTCCTTCTCATTGATTTCAATTGCTCTCTTGCTTGCAATTGTGTTGTCATCTTGAATATTTGCTTGAGTTCTTTCTACTTCCCTTTGATTTGCTTGTCTCTTTTTCTCCAATACTCTGCATTCGACCAAGGCACGACCTAATTTCTTGCAATGTCTGCAGTATTTTGGGACTCCCTCATACTTCACCATTTGTGTGTAACCATTCAACGGTGATTCTTCATCTTCTGATCCTACCCAAACACTCGTTGGCAATGGTTTCAATACATCAACTTCCACCCTAACTTTCGCCATACTAGGACGGGTTCTACTACGAGTCGCGATATCCATCTCTAATGGGTTCCCAACTTCACTCGCTACTTGCTTGATGTAGTGCCAGGTATGCATGTGAAATGGAATTTGAGGTAATAATATCCATACTGGAACAATCGGATTGTCTTCCTCAGGCTTAAAGTGTGGCGACCATTTCTGGAGCCACATCTGGCGGCCCTCGATCTCGATTACTCTCCTGAACCAGATGGTGTTGAAATCATCATCGTTTGTGAAATCCAAGAAAACGTTGTGGTTATCATATACTCCAATTTTGACTGATCCTTTCAAGCCAAATTTCTTCGCAAATCTTGACCTAATTTTCTCAATTTGTGGTCTGATTTTAATGAATCTTCCCACAATTGTTCTTCTGCATTCTTCTGCCATGACTCCATAGTAGTCCTTGGCTTTGAAAATTACAGCAGGCATACCATTATGGGTTGTCTTCCTTGCCATTACAGCTTCGCACCCATGGCGAGATGTGGACGCAGATGGGTTTTGGGCGTTTGTGACTCTTATGGCATATGAACATTTCCCTGCATTTCCTTCCATAGGTTGAATCATTCCAGCTTGGGGGTTCGTTTGAGCTACCATACGCGCCTTATCGGCACCGTCCGGCGGCTCCATATAAAGGCTGTAGGTTATGTTTGATAATGACGGAATGTTCAGTGGTTCGGTTTTTGTCGGGCGCGTGATGCGCGTTGTAAAGAAATACAACAACAACAACAACAACCCAGTATAATCCCACAAGTGGGGTCTGGGGAGGGTAATATGTACGCAGACCTTACCCCTACCCCGTGGGCAGAGAGGCTGTTTCCAGGAGACCCTCGGCTCAAGACATCAACAAGAAA
>MU766281.1:140408-154761 GCA_026770625.1 Nicotiana glauca | reverse complement strand
CCGTCCTCATCTTTTATGCACCTCACCTGGTCCAGATCCCGAGCCGCCCTCTCTCTCAGCTTAGCGAGTCGGAATAACTTCTTCTCCCCGCCTTTGTTACCTAGTTCCTGATACAGACGGGCAAAAGCTGCCGTCTTAGCCTCCGTTACTGCCATTTTGGCCTCCTTCCGTGCTACCTTATATCTCTCCATGTTCGCTGTCTTCTCCTCCTCGCTAGTGCTCCCCACTAATCGCAAGTAAGCTGCCTTCTTCGCTTCCACTTTCGCGTTGTAAAGAAATACAAATATCCTAAACTTGATAGAGTAGAGTAGTTTATTTAGTCACTCGTATCGAATCCGAATGTAAATGGACTTGTTTCTCCGCATACGAGATGCTATTACATGAATAGAATAAAGGTTAGCTAATTGGATCTTTTGATGTTATGTTAATTGAGAGTTTGTTGGTGAAGTTCATAAAAAATTCGTGCTTAAATTAATTCCAATTGTAGTAGGAAGAATAAAGTATTTTTTTCATTTTTTTTAACTTAGATTTTGATATTTAAGGTGGGTTTTCTGTGATTTAAATATGCATATGTCAAATTTTCACCAAATATGATTTTTTTACGTTCTAATTCTATGTTTTATGTAAAAATAGTTCACAGTAAACTAAAGAAATTTATTTATTAGAAGTATTTTTCTGTTGTGTTTGTTTACTTATATGCGCAACATGTAGAGTGACTATTCATGGGGAAATTGTTACATTGAATGTCATTTGGCATCTCAGTATGCTTTGGCCTAGAAGCAAGTAGCTTGCATGTAAATTTGTTGCTTTAGGCTTCATTTTTCCATTAGTTACTGATTGATCAAACTACATGTCAGGCATGTCTTATCAAATATTGTTTTTACTTCTTCTTCATTTATCTACAGTAAAATTTTCAATTGTTTGCTCTCAAATCCATCAAACTAAAGCATTTTAAAATTTAATGATCCAATTTAGTAGAGATGTCTGTCTTTTTTGTAGTGCTTCCAAAGTTACTGCACTTTAGATGCACATGAGCTAAAAGCTTAATTTTAACAGCTAATGTCTGCTCGGTGAAATGGTAATGGGAAAGTTCAGTGGCGGAGCCAGGAATTATACAAAGGGGTGTCAAAATAAAAAAAATTTGCTGCTATCGAGAATGGAACTTGCAACCTTGTGTAAATTTTGACACCCCTTGACCATTGCACTAAGAGTTTGTCTTGTGTCAAGGGGTGTCAACTCCTTGTATATATTTAATTTTTTTAAAAAAATACCTATTTACGCAGTATTATTTTCCGGCGAAGGGGTGTCGGTTGACACCCCTCGGACAAGGGTAGCTCCGCCCCTGGGAAAGTTACCTTGTGATCCACCATTCTAGCCTATAACATTAGTTTGTGGACACCAAACATTAATAATGAAATAGTGTGATTGGATTGATTAGGGGTTGGGAATAAAGAACGGCAGATATATAGGTTTCATATATTCTTTTTGTTGCATCTTTTACATTCTTATTCTTATGTCACATGGGAACCTTATTACCCTCAATGTTTAAAGTTTGACTTAATTACACTTAGTATACTAAATTATCAATTCTATACCATAATTAATTAAGGGCATAATTAATTATACGTTTTTTACTCCTTAATTAAAGGAATCTTCTTACGCCAATTAATTAAATTCACAGTGCCATCAAGTGGTGGCTGGTTCAGTACGCCAATCATCATCATTTTCTTAAAAGGCGTCTGCTAAATTTGAAGAAAATATTCAGCAGAATTTTTTTTCGTAAAAAAAAATACTTTTTAAAACGAAATTTTCAAAATTTGAAACGCCACCTAATTGTTCCTTTCTCTTACCGAAGGAAAAAACAAATCTCCATATGTAATTGTAGAGACTACTCATAGTTCCTTTCCCCGACAAATCAGAGCCGAGATGAGAACCAAACAAATGCTGGAGAAACTTCTATACCATGCAAACAAGTCAAACGAAAAGGAAAAGAGATTTTGGTAGACGACGACTTTATAAAAGAGGTCCTTAATCCTAGTATTTCAAATTCTATGGAAGTCTGATTTTACGGTAATATCTATAAAATTCCTACGTTTATCTACAAATAAACTACGCATCAGTTTTAGGATGTATAAAGCAATATTGTTATCATGATTATCTACAAAATTACTAGATTTATACTACAATTAAACTACAATCTATGTTAAAAAAATATTGACTACAAAATTTTTCTCTTCATCTATAAATTTTCTACAAAAAATCTACAAATATACTACAAATCAGTTTAAGTATGTATAAGCAGTATTATTTGGAAGGGTATCTACATAATTACTATATTTATACTATAATTAAACTACAATCTATGCTGAAAAAATGTTGACTACAAAATTTTTCTCTTCATCTACAAAAATTTTACAAATATACTACAAATCAGTTTAAGTATGTATAAGCAGTATTATTTGTAAGGTTATCTACATAATTACTACATTTATACTACAATTAAACTACAATTTATGCTGAAAAAATATTGACTACAAAATTTTTCTCTTCATCTACAAATATTCTACAAAAATTCTACAAATATACTACAAATCAGTTTAAGTATGTATAAAGCAGTATTATTTGTAAGGGTATCTACATAATTACTACATTTATACTACAATTAAACTACAATCTATGTGGAAAAAAATATTAACTACAAAATTTTCTCTTCATCTACAATTTGTCGTTGCTGAGGTATTGTTCAATATTTTGTCGCTTTTTTGATTTTTTGGATTTAAAAAAAAAAAGACGAAGAACAGAGTATCGCCAGAATTGATTTCTACAATTTGACTTGAATTTTTTGAATATTTTGTCGCTTTTTTGATCAGCGGATTGAGGAAAAAAATCGACGAACTGAACTTTTGCAGAACTAATTTCTATAATTTGATTCAAATTTGTTGACGATTTTGTCTTCTTTTTTTTTTATTTGTGGCTTAATGAAAAATATCGAAGAATAGAGTTTTTGCAGAAAAGAGTCTATGTAATTTGATTTTAAATTGAAGATAAAGGATTTCCGTTTCAAATTTGATCTGAAGGTCGCTAAATCAATTAGAATATTTTGTTCCTGATTTGTAGTGCGCCTAATTAGGAAGATTCAGCTACTAATAATTAGTATTTAATGAATGGTATAATAATTGTAGAAAAAGTGTGAACATTGCGGGTAAATTAGAAACTATGCACATACTTGGTAATAAAGTTTCATATATGGTATTCCCGCCGGTTCACAATAAGTGACAAATTTACTTTTTCATTTTGGTTCAAAATAAATGTCCAGTTATGTAATCAAGAAAAAATTCAATTTGTTTTACTTTTTTACCCTTATGTACATATCTCTAAAAAGTTTTCTCACTCCTCACTATAACTATGTGACCAATATTTAATAAGGGCAGTTTAGTCATACTAGATATTATTGGATTTAGCATTTTCTTAATGGACGTGCTAAAAGGAAACGGTCACTTATTGTGAACCGGAGAGAGTATAGGAATGAAAAAAGTCTCTTTTCTATTTTATGCCATTTATGCCAAATTGGGCCTACTATTTAGGGTTAATATATGCCTTATTTCATGTCATTCTAGAATAAACTGAAATGTTGAGTAAGGAAGTTATTAGGCCTAAGGTTGAGTTATCTTTTTGCGCTAGATATCTATGTTAGTTTCTAATTCTCTAAAAATGCCCAAAGGTTTTTGGTTTGTGATGGTACTTATTCATCTATTCAAAAGTACTAAATCCTTCAGCATATATGTGTTATTGACATCATGTTTCTATATGCTGTGCCTGTGTCATTAGATTGACAATGTATTTCTGTAATTTCATCAGGTACATGATTACTTATCTCCGATTTACTCATGTACCTAATTAGATTTTTAGGACAATAACATGTTTGATTTTTCATTAGAAAGGAATATTTTAAAGTCTGTCAATACATTAGATGCCTTTGATAAAAAATGCGCAAGATTACAAAAAAAAGTAGCTCTTTAATTTTTGCACTATTGTTGCGTAAAGGGTGCAACATGAATCACTATGTTGGTTGAGAGTACTACATCTAATTAATACTGGTGATCTACTTATTGAGAAAGGTTTCGATTCTACTGGTTCGTGTACATACTCTTGAATACATACACTGTATGGTAATGCTTCGTCAAAATATTAAGGTACTTTTATTACCTGGACAACTTAATTTGTCAATAAAATATATTAGGAAAGTTTTTGAGTGTATATTTATGACTGCCAGAAAACCTGCTACGTAATGTAGATCAATAACTACAACAATAACAACCCAGTGTGTACGCAGACCTTACCCCTACCCTGGAGTAGAGAGGCTGTTTCCAAATAGATCCCCGGCATCCTTCCCTCCAAGAACTTTCCACCTTGCTCTTGAGGAGACTCGAACTCACAACCTCTTGGTTAGAAGTGGGGGTTGCTTACCACCAGAGCAACTCCTCTTGTATTAAAATTGTTGACTTTGGCAGTGTAATAACCATGCAGGATATATAATAGAATAATAGCCCTTAAACATGCAGCATCAAGTATATATTTCTTGATATTCGGTTGTTTTCGCAGAAATCAAAATTAGGTTAAGTTCCCAACCATATGCTCTTTGTGCATTTTCATTACCAATCACTTCTACAGATAATAAAGCATGTACTTTTTTGGGGACAGCTATTGAGGTCCTCCTCACATTCAAATGAAGGTTGGGATATAGATAATTTTATCTTATTTTAGATCACTTAATAAGAAAATATTGTTGTATGATGCAGGAATTTTGAGAGATTTTGGTGAGCCTCCTTTTAGTTTCTGCTAATTAACTTTCAGAATAAACCAACTTTGTATACAGTTGGATACATAGTAAAAAATTAATTTTATCCACAAAAACAAATACTATTTTTGTATATTAAATTGGAAAAGACTCATGCTTTTAAAGGAACTTATTGTTGGAAGTTGATTTCCTTTGTTTGAAATAATTTGTTTTAAAGAAATAATTTTAACAATTCAATGTAAAGTTATGATCACCTGCAATAGTTCAAAGATAGAGAAATCTTATTTTTATTTTAAATTAACTTAATTGACTTCACGATACACAATAATTGTTTCACATAATAACGAGAACAGCCTTAATTACATTACTAATTCTATACCATAACAAGCATATATTTTTTTTCCTTTCTTTTCTTCTGAAGCATTACAAGCATGTTAAAAATAAGAGCAGGAGAAAATTAAAAATCCTAAATATCATCACATACTCTATGTCTATGTTGATATTATAGTATTGCACCCTGATAAAGTGATAAATTATAACATTTAAAAGGGAAGATGAGATAAATACGTGAAGGAAGGGACCTTGATTGTTAGTTAAAAAAAAAAAAAAAGACAAATATATTCTACAATTTGAGATACTTTGGATGGTTTAATTCTACTATTTAAATTTTTGATCCTCTGATTACCAAAAGTACTACAACCTATAAATATACTCAAGCACAAAAAGAAAGCTATGGCTGAAACAAACAAATTAAACTGAAAGTTCAAAAACCCATAAAAATGGAAATGACTAAGAATGAGCCGTGAAACTTTCATGTGCTTAAGGCCAATAAGTCTGAAGTGAAAATTGCACTTCATATGAACTTAAGGTCAAACAGTCTGAAGTGCAACATTCTACGCTCAGCACGGGCCAACCTTTACTAGTATTTTCATAAGTCTGATTGAATGTCATAAAACAAGTTTAATTAAATGTTATTTAACACTTAACACAGAGCATTAGCAAAGAGGTGCCAAAAGCGGATGCTGGAGACTGATGATTTTTGTGAACAAATTTAGACAGCTTTACTGTGGATAAAATTTCCGTTATGGACATTCACACCAAATCAATAAAGTACATGATATATAATTTTTAATGAACACCTAGCACTTAAATTAATTTGTGTTTTTACATCAATATACTCACATTTAACCATAATTAACTAATATGGAATTTGGTGTAAATATCATATGTGAATAAGTTTTTTCCTGTAACAGCATACCTTATTCGAAGAAAAAATAACTTCATTGTAGTAACTCATTTCCCCCTAGTTCTAGGTACCACATCATGATTAATATATTTAGCTACGTGCACTTACCTTCTAAATAAGCCGTTAGTGTAAAGAAATTTAAGTATCAAAGTTAAACTAGCCAAAGAAAATGCTGTGTCCACGGTTTTTATTTCCCTTTATCTTCCCAAGTTCAATAGTATTAGTGTTAGTATAGTATCTCTTTTATCCTTAGTTTGATATTGAACAACAGGTCAAACCACAAGTACAACAAGCAATACATTAAAAGGTTAAGAAAGATGTAGATCTGAAGGAACAGAATGATGCAGCAAGTTTCTTAGCTCTAGGTCAAATTTGAAAGCACAGCACAATGAAGACACTTCTCTCCCCTAAATACATCCAGTGATTATTGACCTGTATAGGTACGTATATTTGCTCATTAGGTCCCTTTACCCTGTTGAATTTGATGAAGAAGAGCTGCTGCCAACTGCAATGTTGCCTGCAAGCGCTTCTGTGGGTCCGTTTCCTCGTCTGCTGCAGTCTGCAGTTGGTTCAAGTGAGTGCCCTGTTGAAGATCTCTCGGAGGAGGGCCTGGCAAACTCATAGTTGGAAGCAATTGCTGCATTTGACCAAACTGTGATGATGAAATATCAACAGCCTGATTGTTTAAGGGCAGAAAATTCTGCTGTGGTCTGTATGAGTTGTCAGGCATGTAAGCAGTGCCTGATTGTCTAGGATCTTGTCCTGTTGATGTAACCCCTGATTGCCTCTGCTGCCCAAGAAGTGATGAGGCTAACAATGCAAGTTGTTCTGATTGAAGAGGTGCTGATGTTGGTGTCTTTGCCTCCAGAGGAGGTCTGTTATTCCCATTTGAATGGATACTTGAAACTTCACCCCTGTAAAAGCTTGAACTTTCGTGTCCTGTACTAGGCATGACCGGATTATATCCCTGAACCATTGCAGGATCATTTCTGCCACCGGATGATTGTGAGGTGACATTCTTAGCACCAGGATTCATGTTCTGCATATCATGGGAAGACCAGTTCTGTCCCATGGCAGGGTACTGCTGATTGACCATGTAATTATTCCTGTCTCCACTAAGTGGCTCCGAAAAGTTACCACCTGGGTGAAGAGAGCCTGGAAATGAAGCAGCTGGAGGTCCTGTATCTATGCCAGGAAAAGACATATTACTACTGATTCCTAGCCTCTGAGTAGTTTGGTAAGATGTAAGTGCAGAATTAGAACCAGAAGGCGATATCGGCCTGGCAAACGATGTCATACCCTGGAAACCGGTAATACTGCTTTCATTATTTTCAGGCTGTTGGTGAAGAGACGCATAACTGGAACCAGTAGGTTCTAATCTCAAAACAACACCAGAGATGCTCAGTTTTCCTGGTACTTTAAGGACTTTCTCAGAGAAGTCTGAAGGAGGTACAAGAAACATAGTGGTCCTATCATCCAATTTCGCCACAGCAGCTCGCTGCTTCTCACCAAGATAATTCATGAATTCATTGTAAAATGCCATGTCTGGATCACTAGCTGGAACAAAGAAGACAACCCAAGAACCAGCTGCTTGATAGTAATGCTTCGCAAGCATGTCTAAACTAGTCCTTGCTGTGCAGTCTAAGAATACAGGTCTGCAGAATTGTGAACCATTGCAAACTCAATGGAAGAAAAGGAATTTAAGTTCTATACATAACATGTGGGTGTAAAGTTCTCAACCTAAGAAGATAAGCTCAATTTTTCTTAAGTGTAGTAGTTTGATCTCAAAAACCCTGTGAACAAATGTATGAGAAGACAGAAATTCGTAATTCTAAGATGAACGAGAAAGTTAAAACAAGTCTTGTGACTACTTAAGTACCATTCTAGATTCTTCCCATGTACTTGATAACATGAACAAAGATTTCCTACTCTATACAAGAGAAATGATGATTGCCTCCCGAAAGGGCAAGAAGTCGCAAAATTCAATCTCTGAATCTCCTTAAATTAGGTAGAGCAGACTATTAACACTATCCATTCTTTATTTCTGACTTCTAAGATAAGAGATGCCCTAATCGAAACGAGGTTTTAAAACACTGAATTCTCCAAAGAGTACACTATCAGATCCTATAACAATTGATTCTCGACCATATAAACGGAAAATGGTTATATTTGACTTGAGCAAGCCTAAGTATTGCTCTTACAGCATCAATCGCCCGAACACTGTACAAGTCTTGTAGAAAGTTGCTCTAAAGTGATACTTACCTGAATGTTGAGCTTACCAATCCAACATTTAAAAGTTATTTCAAAAGCACGTATAGGAAACTACAATTGTTATACAACATGAGCTCCATGGACTAAGTATGATTTTATCAGTTACAGCAGAGTATATCTGCACTTGTGATATTTCTGTGTGAGGAATGGCTTCAAATCAAATGTCTAGAGGGTAGGAGCCCTGCAGTTCGAAAAAGATTGCCGACTGGAAGTCGTCTATCAGTTTTTTATTTCAATAACTTCTAAGCTTTAGGGTCAGAAATTATGTCTATGGAAACATTTACCCCTGAAGCATGTTATTACTTACAAGTTCATGTCTAGATGTTTGCCCACAGGAAAGCATCGAGCGCGACAGACAGCAGTTCCTCCCTTGGCTATCGTACCTTCCCATTTCCACTCAGTATTCATGGATGAGGGACGTGGTTCAGGAGTCAATCTTTTATGGTCAGCATTTGAAGCCAATTGACCAGACCCCACCTTAAAACCATCAAAACGTGAATTCCTTCGTTCATTCTCCTCCGGATAAGGTAGATTCGAGTTCATCATCCGCTCAGGGATCTGTCTGTGAACAAGAGATCCAGAATCAAAATTTTTATCAAGAACCTCGGTTTGGGAAAATTCATGGTAACCCCTGTGTTTTGCCGGTTCCATATCAGTGAAAGGATATTCTGGAAGCTCATTTTCTGGAGGATAGGAGCTGGTCTTCAGTTTCTTAGCTTCATGAAAGACTAAAGGATCCTCAGGCAAGTCCCATGAATCATCATACGATGGATCATGTCTAGGGAACCGCTGTGGAGAAAACTCACGTATGTCTAAAACTCTTTTCCTTGGAGGACTACGCTGATTGTAAGCATTGTCCCCATGTCCCAGTTCAGAATCCAGAGCTGGAAATCTCCTCCTGTCAAGTGCACCATCTTCACCTGCCCATGAATTACCCCTTCTGCCAAAACCAACACGACGAGAATCAACAGGATCCATATCTGAGTTAAACCTTGGAGACCTCATGCCATGATCTCCAGAAGCATTACCAAAGTCCCTACCATGGTGAAGGTTCTCAGAAGAACCAATGTGCCCATATGATCTCAAATGTGAGGATGGTGAATCATTCATTGAGCTCCTCTCCTTGTTAGAGGTTCCAGATTCCGACCTCGCAAAACAAATATGTACACGAGGATTGCCAAATAATTTTCCTTGTAACGTTTCTTTTGCCCTGCAAGCTGCCATCACATTCTTGTATCGAACAAAGGCATAAGTTCTACCAGGAAATGCAGTAATCTTATCTATTTGTCCAAATGGGGAAAAGGCTTTTCGCAAAATAAATTCGTCTACTTTCAATTGTGCAGGAAACCCAATCCATAAGACCTCACTGGGTTCTCCACTCTTATCATTTAACCTTGATTTGTCCGGATGTGGTGATAAGTCAGGAGTAGAGTGGCGAGGCCTCAAGTCCCTTTGCGGAAGTGGAGATCTTCTTATCATGGGACGCTCATCTCGACGTGGAAAATACTCTTCATCCCGTGCTGGAGGTGATGATTTTTCCTGTGATATAAAACCCTATTTAGAGCAGAATTATCGCCATTTTTTCTTGATATTTTTTTAAATTATAAAACAAACAACAAAAGAGAGGTGGATCTGCTGGCATATAGATTAACTTCTTCACCAGAAAGTAATAATTATACGTGGTGAGTTGCAGTATCATTGTTGAGAAGTACAACACCAAGAGAAGTAACCAATTAGTCGAAGAACATGCTGCATTAAGGATCAATCAAAACCCTCAAAATTTAAAACCGGTCTCAGTTCTTGTGAAGGGCTTTCTTTCCACACTCTAGTTACTAGTATACACTCTCCAACATAGCAATACTGCATTATCTTCACGAGGGTACTGTGATAATTGCAGCAAGAATCTGGAAGTAAGATGATGAAGCGTACACATTCGCAAACAAACATACATGCATATAAGAGATGACAAATGCAATCATCTAGATGGACATCAGTTTAACTACTATTTAAACAAGTTGAGAGTAGCTTAACTTCCAGGCTCATATCGCCTACAAATACAGAAACCAAGTCTATAGGGGATGTGGCTACAGCATCATGATTTTAGACAGTCTCTTTTAAGTGCAAAGAGGAAACACGAAGTCCAGATAAAAGTATAAATGTCAATAGATCTGTGTCTTAACAAAAGCAACATTCTTCTGGTAGAACAAATGCAAGATTTCACTGATGCAGTGACCCGTGGATGTGAAGAAGCTTTGAGGTTTTCCAGTGGATTTCTATAACCAATTCTTACAGAAGATATGATAGGAATACACCTAATATTTTACTTGTGAGGTTCACTCACATGCAGCTTTCAGTTACCTTTCCGAGACTTAATGCCCGTTTGGCCAAGCTGTCCAAAACTGCTTATTTTGAAAATTGCTTTTGTTCAAAAGTGCTTTTTTAAAAAGTACTTTTGCAAAATAGCAGTTTGTGTTTGGCCAATTCATTTGAGTAGTGCTTTTTGCAAGCTTATTGTGTTTCGCCAATCTTTTAAAAAAGCACTTTCAAGTATTAAATTACTAAAAAAGACAATAAACGTTCAATTTGCGATTAGTATTATTTAGAAAAGAAAAATAAACTTAAACATTTATTATAAAGGAATTCAATTAAAATATGAAACATAATGTAAAAATATAAATTAAAAATTTCAATCAATATAAAATGTAGTTATTCAAAATCAATAACATTGAGTATTCGGTATTACTTATTGTTTATATGATAATTTAAATATGTCAAAATACATCATTCAATGTAAACTTAAAATTTACTCTTAGGAATAGGAGAAAGAGAATATAAATATGATTAAAATAAAATAAAAAAGAGATGTATAGCTATTTTTAACGAGGGATAATTTGAAAAAAATAAATTTATTGTAAGGTTATTTTTATCTTGAACAAATTAATTTTCTGCTTTTGCGTCTGCTTCTTGGAAGAAGTTAAAATTTGCAGCTTCTCCCAAAAAGCAGAAAAATTGCTTCCGCAGCTGCTCCAAAGTACTATTTCATTTTGGCCAAACACCTTAAATTTTCCAAAAAGTACTTTTGGCCTCCTAAAAGCTTGGCCAAACAGGCTCTTAACTGATCCATAGGAAAAAAGCCAGGCACAAAGCACAAGTTATCAGTACCACAAAAGCCAAAGACATGTCTAGGCATTTAGAAGAAGACAACCCAACAACATAAATCTTTTGTTCAAGCCCCTAGATTATCAATGAAAGGAAGCTCTAGAGATGTGTCAAGTTACAGGACAGCAACACAACCTCTGCACATATTAAAGGCACAATCTCCTAACTTGAAAAGAATATATTTCGAATACCTCAACTTAACAAACCTATTTGCTCTTCTCTGGAGTATATCAATGGTGCACTTGGATAAACATCATAGATGTAACCAATCACTAAGCTAAGCATCAATTTGACAACCTTCATCCTGCCATGAACTGGGAAAACCAGTTGGAGAAGCAGAGTGGGAATAAATAACTAAGAGAAGCTTCTCTTCTCCTTTGCGGAGTGAAGCAATAGTGGTGATGTTAAGAAGCACAAAGTGAAAAAAGGCGCCAAGTTCCGCAAGAGCTCTAAGCTAAAAACGCTATTAATACTCTTTTCTTTACTGAAGAAAGCCATATGACAAGAATTGCACGTGCGTACACAGAGTCGCAGACACACATACACCATGCATGCACTCATATATATGTACGTACACACATGCATACAGGCGTGCGTGCGCCCACGCGGGCGCGCGCGCGCACACATATACATAAGAGAGATACTGAAAGTAAATAACCCGAACAACAATTATATGGATGAATTAATTAAAAAACTACAGTGAGTCAAATATTAATGAAGCAAAATGATGACAATCAATTCAAAACCATCTTATATTACTTACTAGGATACAGAAATGCAATTCTAAGAAGTTTGTCCATTGAATGGGCAGGAGATACAGGAGATACGTTTTAGAAAAAGCTCTTTTCACGGGGAAGTGGAAAAGATGGCAGCACTATTGGGGCCTCAACCAAGATCACTTAGACAACACTGAGCAGAAGTGGAAAAGTTACACTGAAGAAGACGAGGATCATGGTCATTTGCATATTAGTGCAAAGAAAAATCCTTCAAAATGCACGAACAATCTGCACATCATGTAAGTCAAACTTGTACAGTTCTTTGAATTGGAATTTCCAAAGAGAAAACAAAAAGAATAATAATGATTCCATTTCACAAACCTCCCTATAAGCAATCCGGAAACAACAATTCATGCAAAACAAGATCTTAACTAAATTGCCTAACTTCTAACCTGCCAAAAAAAAGAAAATTAGGATCCTAAATTAAGTGGCATGAAGCATGCACATAAAATAGCACAATTAAACATGGGCATGACTCCAGAAATCACTTAATATGCAAAACCTACCTGAAAAAGGACAACAGTTTGGACAGCTTAGAAACTCAAAATAGCATACGAGCCTTATTCTGACTAGTCAGGTTCAACCATTTAAAGAAAGTATAGGTCTGAGACCGAACATGTATGTTGACAGATAGACGCATATCCCTCATATACTAGGCAGTGACACATCTAACTGATGTACTAGTCATCCAGGGTCACCTGAAAACAGACGACGACTGGAGCTCGAGGAAATAGCAAGAGTGGAAGAAATTTCATGTAGATGTTTGTGACTTCAGCAAGGGGATAAAAATACAAGGCTCTTTCATAGAATTGCTAATGCCCAAAAAAGATATGATTCTATTGATAGAATAGAAATAAGGGGAACTATTAGAAGATGCAAAAGTGATAAAGGAGCACATACTGGAATTTGTTCCAATTTGTTCAAGGAAGCAGAGCACTTGCTCTGGAAACCAGATAGGAATAATGACAGTTTGGCTCGGATACCATGATTAAAAATGGATCTTGGGTCTAACTCGACCCCAAAATTAGCTCATAAGGTAAGAATTGCTCAAGACCATACAAGGGGACCAAGTCCCCTATCCCCCACCGATGTGGAAACCTAACATCTTGAAAGTTTCTCCCCCAAAGAGGAAAGGTTTGAGATAGGGTGAATGCTTATCAGATGATCTTTTTATCATGGTGATGGGACTCTCGACAGAAAGTTATCCCAAGTTGTGGAGATGAACTGGTCAAGTGGATACAGAATATTGATAAGGAATGTAGATTCTTGGAAAATATGCTGACAATACTTCGGTTTTGTGTGATGCAAACAAGAAGCAGACTACATCTAAAAAGGATCCTAGTTGCAATCGGGGCAGTAACAGATCTTCATAGAACAACTTATTTTCAAACAATATTTTATGAAATATTCGAGAGCTAGCAGATAAGTTTGAGCTGCAAGGTTGAACAACCGAAACAAGGTATCTGGAATTACTACTTGGCGCAAAATACAAGACAATAATACATGAAAGAGTCCATTGAAAAATGTGAAAAAAGGCTAACCACGTGGAAGAAAATAAAATCTATCTTTTTGAGAAAATTGTCATTGGTGAATAGTGAGCTTTATAGCATCCCAGCATACCTGATGTCATTAAATTCCTATTCCGTCCAAGATAGAAAAGGGTGAATAGAGTATGGTTAGGATGACGTCAAGTCGTCATGCCCCTTATGCCCAGCGCAACACACATGCCAGGTACAAACCGGAACCGGACCGGCCCGATTCATAAGGGGCGGGGTGGGCTGGGTAGGAGGGGTAGGAGGGGTTTGGACGGGTTAAAAAATTGTACCGGGTAACCGGACCCAGCTAACCCGGTAAGCCTGAACAGTGGCGGAACCGGTTAAACCGGACCGGAATCGGCCCCGTTCAACAACTGCCAGATTTTTTTTTTGAATTTTTCAACGGATCAATTCATATGGGGCCCAATATCCGTTGATTTAGAGACTTTAGGCATTTGATCCGTTAGCCAACAGATCAAATTGATGAAATAGCTATTTTTTTTTTAATTTTAAGTTTTTAACCCTTTTTGAATTTACAAAATTAACCTTTTTTAAAACTATAAATATC
>MU766281.1:111569-132595 GCA_026770625.1 Nicotiana glauca | reverse complement strand
GGGGGGGGGGGGGGGGGGAACCACCTGTTATGATCTATAGTATTAGCCACTTAGTATAAGTTGTGTTAGAGCTTTGAATTATCCTAATTGATTACTCATCATTTGCTCAGGATAGAGTGAAAACTTCTGAACTAGTCAAAAGAGGCTGAAATACACTGGATGGAATATGGATGACAATGGATGGACTGGGCCATGCTTGGCATATTAGGAATTGGACCCCCTTAGGGACACACACACATGGATAAAGACACACCACAAGTCCCGTTCATAGGTCATTTTTGATCTTTTATAGAAGGATATCATGCAGGAGTTATTGTACAAATTATACCAGATTGCTGCTCATTTGAAATATTGCTCACTTTTGGAGGTTGCTGAAGCAACATTTGCAAATATTTGTGTTTAGACTGCTGAACTTCTACTATTTTCCTTGGTCCAATGGTTAACTGATGGGGTTTCACCACTTTCCTTGGTCTGGAGTTTAAGTCTTCCATAAGATTCTAGACAATTACACCAATATTTATACATGTACTTTTAATGTTCGGATCGTTTCTTCTTATATTAGTCTAGTCTACAGTTCAGTCCATGCCTACAAACCGAGTTACAGAAGCACTAAGTGCACCCTACTTCCTAGCCTCTGAAATAAATTCTCATGACCTTCCGGCTTCCACAACAATACTGTACATATAATGCAGCCATGAGGAGTCCAGTATCCAGATTATTGAATGAAAGCAGATAGAATGGCAAAAGGAAGATCAAGATCCAGATGAAACTTGGACAGTTGCATTAATATTAACAACAAACGTTTACGAGTAAGAAAATGCATCTCATAGAAACTTTCTACGGAAAAGTTATAGCAGTATCAAGTGCTCCGCCGAGAATTTTCTACGCGCAGACAACAACGTCACAAGGAAAATTAGGCAAAGGTTGACAAGACTAACCGCCTTTGTAAACTCAATCCTAAGTGGATTGCCAGCAACAGCATAACCTTGGAGATGTCTTATAGCAGCAAAAGCCCCTTCCTCGTCTCTAAAATTAATGAAAGCATAGCTTCGACCTGGTTGAAATGCCACACTTTCCAGGTCTCCGAAACGTAAGAAATGATCGGCCAATGTACTTTCCGAAAGACTATGAGATAGATTTCCAACCCAAAGATGTCTGGAAGGGGGATTTTCGCGACCATGATGACTCTTCTCTTCAGATCTTGGAGGATGATCCCTGCGATATCTATCTCTCCCTCCTCTGCCAGTCTGGAAAAGAACCATGTAAAATTTATAAGCCAGATTTCATGGAAAAGAAAAATTCTTTAATGACAGTGGTGTCCATGCAAGCTTGCGTACACCTCAACTATTTCACCGGCTACCTGCTACATCCTACCAGCACATGTAACAGGTAACTATGCCTACCAGCAGATATGAAGAAATCACCTAGCAAATATTATCGTAATGAAAGGGCACAAATTAAACTGAACGGATACCAAAGATTCATGGAACCAACCCCAACTATCTTCGAGTCAAGGCTTACTTGTTTTATTAAATAGCATGCAACACATACCCAGGCAGCCTGGCGCACAAAGCATCCCGAGTTCGGAAACACAAAAGAATTGTATTAAGAGTAATTCAACAAAGCATGCAAAAGCCCTAATGAACTAATGACAATGCTCAAACTAACTTGTATGAGCAAATTCAGCAAGGAAACGAAAAATAATTCAACTCTATACACCAAAACAAACAAAAGCGCAAATAAACTAATGGCAATGCTCAAATAAAACAAAGTACATAATAATATCAACTACGTTGGGTAACTGAAATAGAAAAGTTTTCAGAGAAGAACATTACCGACATATGTAGATTGGAACAAACTGAGGAATTGCAGTTTACGGCATAAACTCTTGTAAGAGAGAACACAAAGGGAGTGAGTGGATTAGGGTTTGAGCAATATGGGATAAATCACCGGCGAATCGAGTCGGACCAAGTATGAAGTATCCGAAGATAGGTGGGTCGTGGTACGTGGCCCCCTTTTTGAGCAAATGTTATTCCATCCCTCAATGCCTCCATCACATTATTTAACTATAGTTAAATGATATTATTAAAGTTAAATATCTATATTATTATAAAAGCACGAATAATTCGTGATAAATGTTGAACGATTAAGATTAAAATACCCTTGAGATATGATCAATTTTTATGTCCTTAAATATTTATATAATTTAATAATGTAATTGTAATTACTTAAGATTGGAATTCTTTTTCGATTTAAATTGCACATACGCATACCCTAAAAAGTTTCCATTAGGATTCGATAGGATTTATTTAAACTTTTCATTAGTATTCCTATAATTTATAAGCTTATAATTCTTGTCAATGCCACATATACAGCTTACGGGAAATTCATTTATTTATAGGGTTATCATGGACACACGATGGGTTGAATTCTCGGAGGAAATTGAACGCCCAAAGATGCTATTTGTTTTCACTTTCAGCAATATTTGATTTGCTTTATTTTTCTAATTGAAGGCGGTGTTTGATTGGGTTGATTTTTGTTCTATGGAGTATGTTATTTTGTGCATAAGAATATTAATGTTTGATTGGGTTGATTTTTACTAAAGGCGGAGCTGGATTAATTTATTCTGATTTTTAAATATCTTTTACTCTATGTATATGTAAGTTTTACGTGCGGAATCATGGAAAAGAAGATTATTTTGGCAAAAGACAACAAGAACCCAAGTTAATATATATGAGAAAAACATCTTTAAGATGTGAGTTTTGCTCTTCTTACTTCTTAGTAAAAATGATATTTCCCTAATCCTGGTTTACTCAGCTACACATCTATTGATATGTTTGATACATGGAGATGCACAAATATTAAAAACATTAAATGTTGAATGACTAAAATATCCTCGAAAACTTAACGGACTTTTATACCCTTCCAAAACTAAACAATTCATTAGAAGAACAAACTTGATATTGGATACATTGGTAATATTAGGATATTGCAAACTTTTATCCACGCTATGAATATTTAGTACATAAATTTTTTTCAAAATTCTTTAATTTGTCGGTATCAATAATCGATGCAATGACCAAAGGAGGTGAAGTTTGACTTTTACCAAGTCAATTTGTTTGTTCTTTTATACCTGTTGTAGGAGTATTATTTGTAGGAGATACAATAGTCTTAGATATGTCTTGCTCCTACCCTTGCTTCTTGATTGAAAAAAAACTTATTTTGACTGATTTAATTTTAATGTCTCTAACTGTCGTTACTCTTTAGTTTATACATCCAGGTTTAAGTACAAGTTAATCTCCTTCTATCCTCTAAATTTACGTTTTGAAACTTTCTTCATATTGTTGATAGACTTCTACGCTCTTTCAAAGCTAAAAGTTTTCTTTAAAGACAATTTATGTTGATAAGATTGTCTTATATAAAATTTTACTCAATATCCAAGAGACCAAGACTTTGCATTCAACTAATTAAAAACTACAGTTTGACTACAATTGTAAAATTAGAATCCAATGGTCAATTGCGTTTTGGAAATTAGTTTGCTAAAAGTGATAATTAATTAGATACATTAATTAGGTCCATTACATTGCTCTGACCAATGATACTATTAGAATATATATGTGTGTTTAAAATTTTACCATTTTTGTACAAATTATGTAATATTTGACTTGGGATATTCGTGCAACGCACGAGTAAAGAAACTAGTATTATATTAAAATCACGAAGGACCTTAGTGAAATGTCGTTCGCCTTTTTTACCATTTATAAATAGATTTCACTAGGGGTTAAATTGTAATTAAAAGTGACTTCCTAATATTTAGGATTTTCAAATCAACTTCTGTCACGACCCGAATTTCCCACCCTCAGAGTCGTGATGGCGCCTACTATTAGGAGCTATGCAAGCCAAATATTTATTACCTTTTTCATTATCACATTACCTCTTTTAACAAAATCTCAAAAATATTACGAAAACAAAGACATTTCATAATTAAACGGAAGTCTAAATTTAAATAGCGGAATAAAATACGGAATTCCAATATGAATCTCTACCCAAGAACTGGAGTCACATACTCACGAACATCTAAGAATATTAAATACAAAGTCTGAAAAAAATATAAATCTGTTTATCTCGAATACAATGAGATGACAGTCTGAAGTAAGGATAGAGGAGACGTCGGGCCTGCGGACGCCTGCAAGGCTACCTCAGTGTCTCGATGGACTGAAGGCCTGCTCCCACGCTACTGCTGCTGGTGCTGTCCAAAACCTGGATCTGTGCAAAATAGCACAGAGTGTAGCATCAGCACAACCGACCCCATGTGCTGATAAGTGCCTAGCCTAATCTCGGCGAAGTAGTGACGAGGTTAGGACCAGACTATCAGATAAACCTATGCAGTTCAAATATATATATACAACGGAAAGAAATATCGGAAGTAAACTGTCAATAAAGGAGGAGGAAACATGCTGTGGGGAGGCAACAATTACAAATAAGAAACCTCAATATAAAGATAGAAACAATCAAAGAATTTACAGCGAACCAAGAAACAAATATCCAAATAAATACACTTGAACCAACAATTGTTACGGCACGCAACTCGATCCCAATTTATAACAACACTGTTACGGCATGCAACCCGATCTACAAATATCATTGTTGCGGCGTGCAACCCGATCCACAATTTATAACAATACTGTTGTGGCGTGCAACCCGATCTACAATTTATAACAACATTGTTGCGGCGTGCAACCCGATACACAAATATCATTGTTGCGGTGTGCAATTCGACCCACAATTTATAACAACACTGTTGCGGCGTGCAACCCAATCTACAATTTATAACAACATTATTGTGGCATGCAACCCGATCCACAAATATCATACAATGCACGGCATCACCCTTCGTGCTTTATCACTCTTCCTCACCCAAACAACAGTCACAAATAAGGGGTAAGGGAGTAAACAAATAGTGGTAGGAAATCCCGGTAAAGGAAAAATATCAATAAACTCAATATCCTGGCAATGGAGAAAATCAACAAATCAACAAAACGTCCCGGCAAGGGAATAACCAATGACTCATTCTCTTTATTTCGTTTCTTACTTTATTATTCACTTTATCATTTGAGCCAATGCTCTAAAGAATCAAATCATCTCATATACCTTCATAATTCGTATCACAACTCGAGCCAATGCCCCTCGAAGTCAAATGATCATAATGTCTTTCACATGTTATTTACAATATATAGAAATCGTCAAGTAAGCATGGAAATTACAACAAAATCATGATAATCACATTATAAGGACTCATGGTCATGCTAGACATCAATGTATAGATATTCGTCACCATGCCTATACACCGTACTCAACAATTAGCAAGTAGCAAACAAGATTCAACTCCTATTCCCTCAAGCTAAGGTTAGACCAAACACTTACCTCAACTTTCACTGCCAAATCAATTCACAACAACCGCTTTCCCTCTCGAACTCGGCTCCAACTCAATCAAATCTATACAATAATGACTTTATAATATCAATATATGCTAAACAAATCAAACCCAATGCCTAAATATAGATTTCTAAGCTTTATTCCCAAAATTCCAAAAAAATCGACCCCGGGCCCGTTTGGTCAAAATACGAGGTTCGGACCAAATTAATATCACCCATTCCCCCACGAGCCTGAATATATAATTTGTTTTCAAATTCAATCCCAAAACAAGGTCTAAATTAAGAAAAAGGTAAAAAGCCCTCACTCTACCCAATTCCCCCAATTTCTACCTTAAATTACATGATTTAAGCTTAGGAATTCAATGGATATTGATGAAAAATGAAGGAAATTAGTTAAGATTTACAAACCCCCAAGTCTTGGTGAAAGGGAGCTTCAATGGACGCTTAAGAACCTCAGAAAAGAAGAAGTTCGAGTGTTTTTATGAAAGAATTCGCGATTGTACTGTTCTGAAATTAAATTATAGCTGGGCAAAAATTGCCCTTTCATTCGCGGAGAGGAGGCCGCGTTCGCGAAGGGTAGAATCTGAAGAGGAGTGCGAACTCGAAGAGAAAAATGCTGGGGGTCCAAAATTTGGCCTACGCGAACGCGTGAGGCCTTACGCGAACGCGATGAAGGAGGATTGCAAGCATACGCGATCGCGAGAACCGGTATGCGAACGCGAAGAAGGAATGGTATGTGCACCTGATGCTGATTTTTCTGCAATTTTTCTAAGTCCAAAACCACCCTAGAACACCTCTGAAGCACTCCCGAGCACTCAGAGCTCCTAACCAAACACACACACTAACTCAACAACATCCTACGAACTTAATCTTGCGATCAAATCGCCAAAATAACATCAAAGACAAGGAATCAACCCTCAAAATCACTGGTTTTTCTCCAAACTTCATAAACTTTCAAATTTTAGAGTTTTAAGTCCAAAACACGTCAAACGACGTCCGATTTCAACCAAATTTCACAGAAATATCTTAAAACACATATAAGACATGTACCGCATACCGAAATTAAAATACAGGCCCGATACCAACACGTTCTACTCAATTTTCATTTCAAGTTTCCTTAATAATTTCAGAAAAAAATAATTTCTTTTAAAAATTCATTTCTCAGGATCGAGACCTCGAATTTCGATTCCGGTCATACGTCCGAGTCCCATATTTTTCCACGAATCCTCCGGGACCGTCAAATCACGGGTCCTGGTCCGGGTCCAGTTACTCAAAATGTTGACCAAAGTCAAATTTACTCATTTTAATACCAAATTTTAGCATTTTTCACAAAATTTCACATTTAAGCTTTCCGGCTACGCATCCGGACTGGACACGCAAATCGAGGCAACTAAAAAAATGAGGTTTTCAAGGTCTCTGAAGCACGGAATGAGAAAGAAAACAGGTGATAACCCTTTGAATTGTCACAACTTCAATTAATACTTAGCCTAATATTTAGGACTACAATGTATAATAAATTCCTCAACTTAGATTTTCTCTCTTTGTTAGGCAATATAACAAATCCTTTAAGTTGCAAAACTCACACGAAGCTAAAAAGCCACAAAAAACTAAAGCCACAAAACCTTTCCATCATCAACGCGAAGTAATACTACAAAAGTTTATTTGTTTAATTATTATTATTATTATTATTATTATTATTATTTAAATAACATTGATGATTCTTTTAGGAGAATGCTCCAAATATTAGATACAAAGTAACAATATACAATAATGCGGTTGCTCATTCAAAGTACTATTGATAGGAAGTAATCTCACAATTGAAATGTAGCTTTATTTTTCATGCGTGTACTAAAAAATTTAGAAAATTATAAAAATATACTTATTTGTCAATTTTCTACAAAACAATGAGCCAAGAATATTCAAAGCATGCATGATCGTACAATAAATTGCATGCAATTTTTTTTTTTTTTAAAAAAAAATATTTGTTAGAAGTTAGAATATACTATGAACCAAATCACAAAATACATGTCTATATGACTGCTTGCGCCAGAATGATCTCAATTCCAATCGACAAAAAAAAATTCTTTTTTAATGGCAAAATAAATAAGCTTACTGTGACCGAACTAAAAAACCAAAAAAAACTTCATTTTACATGAAAGAATTGTTTTAACTTCTTATAGAGGTGACGATCATTATCCTCATTATCTAAGACCGTAAGCTATCAAATTCTTTGGCTTCAGAATCAAATCGGAATAGTGAAAATAAAGAGCGGTAAATACAAATACATCTTTCGAATAATTAATTATGGTATTTTAATTTTTTTTTCCTCTCATTTATATAGGGTACACGCGCAACGCGCGTACATTAAAACTAGTTATATTAAAAGTAGGAACCTTTTAAATTTAAAAGTTAAATTACTTATTTACCCCTTATATTATATTAACCTACTAAATACTATATTTAATAATTAAAAAGAAACTAAAGCCTCCAAAGAGACCCAACGCTTCAGACGCAAAGCCAACGGGTTTGCACAGTTTTTTGAAGAAAATTTCAAACTCCCATCACCGAATGTAAATATTATTGTAGCGTTTCAACATATTTAGTGAAGGATTACAGTACATTTAGATGCACAGATTTCGTTACCAATATGCTACATTAGTCCAATGATCATCCTTCTTTCATAGAGTAGTTTATTTTGAGGAATAAATTGATATTCATGAAAGGCAAAGTCAATTACAAAGTGAATAAACAATTAAGCAACAATAAAACCGGGTTCTATTTTCTTTACTCATTCATTCTTGAATTATTTATCTTTTGTGATTTATGAAATGCATTATCTATAAATACGAGTAGAATAGATGGTTATGATCTCTTACATGAGTTCTAATATTGTTTTTCCTTCAAGCTATGTGTATTTTTATCTATTATACTACTTCTATAAATCTCTTATTTTCTTTTGTGTTATTACTGCTTTTTTCATTCTATTTGAGGATTTCAATCAACATATAAATTTAAGAAATAAGCAAATTAGGTTCTTGTCACGACCCAAAATCCACTAAGGGTCGTAGTGGTGCCGGACACCACTTTCAGGCAAGCCAACCGAAATACTCAATTAAATTTCCATTTTTGTATTGTCAAAATCGTTTTTCTTTACACATTAAATAACGAATAATAACTTTACGGAAACAACCGAGAAATCTTTAACAAACTTAATATTTAACAATCCAAAAATCCTCCCAGAACTCGGTGTGACAAGCGTATGAGCATCTACTGACAAGTAAATAAAATACAACATCCGTCCGAAATACAGTGGACCGGAAGTAAATACAGTATACTGGAAGGGACTGTACTAGCTGCGGCCGTCTCGAATAATGCAACTCATCTAGTCCCAGAATCATTCGTGCTGCTACACCCAGTAGGCCGCTAGAGTTACATATACTTGTGCAATAAAAATATACAGAAGTGTAGTATGAGTACGTAAACAACGTGTACTCAATGAGTATCTCATCTAATCTCGAAGAAGTAGAGACGAGACGGTCAACTTCGACACTTACTAGTGGTCCAATAATGAGGCCAATAATACATTAAATCGTGGATTTCTATAAACATGATTTTATTCCAATAGAAGGAAATTAAACAAGAAAATAATTATTTCTTTTATAGGAAATTTCCAAAATTCCTCTTTCTTTATTATCCAAATACTCTCAAGCCATGAAGAGGCATCAACAACTTTAATAAATTCAAGGAAGTATTACAAGCATGCGTAAATCATGCCGAGGTCGACGACCCGCTCCAACATAAATGTAAATTGTGCACCGCCGAGGGTCGAACGACGTGAACCATAGATGCATCTATTTAATCTGCCGAGGCGTTCGGCCCCCCTCCAAAATGTAAACACACACAGACAGTCAATCAAGAGTCCACACGGAGCAATTATCCAAAGAAAGTCAATCCTCTTTTAACCATTTAAGAAATATGAAGTTTAATCATTTTAAAAATTTATTTACTAATTCAATGTGATTTAAGCAATTCAAGTTGTCAATAAGTTTACGATTAATCCAAGTATAGCATGCTTTTGGGTCCTAGACTGCCCGAACAATAGCATAATAGTAGCTACGCACGGACTCTCGTCACCTCGTGCGTACTTAGCCCCCACAAATAGGAGCACATAACTAATTAACTCACCTATGGGGACAATTCTCTCTTACAAGGTTAGAAAGGAGACTCACCTCGCTCCGAAGATCTATAATCGGCATTCCACACTCTTTCGAAGACTCCAATCGACGCACAAAGCTCCAACGCTTATCAACGATGATGAAAATCCTCTCTTGAAACCCTCCAAGAATCGCCCAAGCCAAGAAAATATGAGAGAAAATGGCCAAAATCCAATTTTTAAAATAATTCTCTGCCGCGGAAGAATTTTCGCTTCCGCGGTACCGCTTTGGCGAACCATCTGCCGCTTTTGCGGCTTCCACTAGGCCACCCTTTTTCGCTTCTATGTTCCCCTTTCTGCAGATGCGGTCCTGCTTCTAGGGAACATTGACCGCATCTGCGGTCCACGAGCCCCTGACTGTCACGACCCCAGTTCACCCTCCATGAACATGTCGTGATGGCACCTAGTCACTATGACTAGGTAAGCCTAACAATGCGGAAGATAAACCAAAATTTGTGAAAGAAAATAAATAAAACTGAACTGGTAAAATAAACAGGGTTTAAGGTGCCGCTCGGCACATACCACAACAATCCTCAAAGCTAACAAAACTTTCCAAAACCCGAAAACTCACAAATCACAAGCTAAGGGATACATAAGAGGCTCTGACTCAAGATATCTATACAAAGGAGAAAATACTGAAAGAACTATACTTATTATAGAAAAGCAGGAAAGGGACTCCTCGGTCTGCGAACGTAGCAGATATACCTTGAAGTCTCTACCAATACGCCTCCTTCCAAGGCTGACAGAACTGAACGGGAGTACCTGTATCTGTACAACAAAAGTGTGCAGAAGAGTAGTATGAGCACACCACGGCGGTGCCCAGTAAGTACCAAGACTAACCTCGATGGAGTAGTGACGAGGAACAGTCAAGACACCTACCTGTCAATAAACAATATAATCATAAGAATAATGATAACGACATATGAATATGCAAAGACTACGTATATAACCAAAAATGCTACAATTCACAATAAGGGATGAATACAACAATTAATAGCAAGGATATAATAAGCGATGCTACAAAACGATGACAGAACCACAACCCAAATTTCCTAAGGTAACAACACAGCAGGGGGAAAGGCCAGTTAACAACTCATAACCCACAATGATATTCATGAAAGGTCTTAATCAACTCTTTCCACAATTTCACCAAGTCTCGGATAACCACAACTCATAAGAGGCCCAGCATCTGAAACTAACGAATGGGCATCCCGTGCCCCATCAACCTCATGATCAAGCTGACAACTAACGGGTCAACTAGGGCCACTCTCACAATTATAATAGACAACGAGGGCGTACCTCTACCCTTAGAAAAAATTAGGAGAAATTCACCTCTAAAAGGAGTGTTCAGCTACGTGTATGCTGTGCAAGTGTTTCTAACAAAATTCTATCAGTTAGCAAACATGAAAAGGGAGAACGGACTGCACGTACGATGTTTCCTCACAACTCCCAAGCGGTAACGCTCACACAGGTAAACAACCCACAACCACAATATAAAACAAATAAGAATGCCTCGACAGGCCGTCACAAATCTATACAATCAATCCCTGACGCAGCTCACCTTATTTCGCCACGTGTGCAATAAATAATATATAATAGCCACCGCCTTATTTTTCCACACGTGCATAACAATGTTCCTACCTTATTCCGCCACATGCGCAACCCACATATAAGCAGATAACATATCCCGCCTTATTACGCCGCATGTGCAAAACATCAACACAACAATAGCACGACAAAGACCTCGTGCAACCTTTCAACCACAACCGCACGGCAGAAACCTCGTGCATCACAATAGAAACAATTAACAGGGTGGAAATCTGACAAGAATAATAAACGCAACAGTGTAATAAGGCAAATCAATGAAACAATAATAATAACTACCAGGATAAAGCAGAAACACAGGGTAAACACAAATCAATCTCAAAATACCAATAAGGGTCTCCCAGGATACCGTCTGGTAGCTCTCTCCTCAACTATCCAATGGATCTCCCGGGATACCGTCCCGTAGTCCAGCCCTCGTACCAGTCTCAAAGGATCTCCCGGGATACCGTCCCGTAGTCCAATCATTTATGTGCAGGGGATATCCCGGGATACCGTCCCGTAGCCCCAAAATAAAAGTGCAGGTGGGATCTTCCAGGATACCGTCCCGTAGTCCCAAAATAAAAGTTCAGGGGAGATCTCCTGGGATACCGTCCCGTAGTCCCAAAATAAAAGTGCAGGGGGATCTCCCGGGATACCGTCCCGTAGTCCCAAAATAAAAGTGCAGGGGGATCTCTCGGGATGCCGTCCCGTAGTCCCAATGTAAATGAGCAATCACAGCCAGAAACAAACCAAGGGATAAGTAGGAAAAACGGAGTAGCATATAGAACTAGCCTAGCATGCTTCACATAGTACGATTAAACAACTTAGCAATTAGGAAATTATGTCAGATAGACATGCTTTCCTAGTCTAGCACAAGTAATAGGCTTCAAGTAATATAAAGCAAATAAGAAAGAAAGTTAAATGTTAACGACTTAAGTAAAACTGGATTTTCATCAATCGGCTCAAGTACAACTTCATATTCGGTGATTATAAGGATCTAAGAGCCTAAAGGATCAATTTACCACAAATAAATCCAAACACGCACTCTCACCTCGCGTGCTAGGAATACAATCAACATGGAAGACTCAAATCCTAAGGGGAAGTTCCCCACATAAGGTTAGGCAAGATACTTACCTCAAACCGGCTAAAATCAACTAGCAACCACGTTCTTGCCACGAGTATCCGACTCCCAATGGCTCAAATCTATTCAATTCAATTACACATCATAAATAATATTGCAAACAACTGATTCTACTATAAAATTAAAGCTAGGGCGCGAAAATAGGTAAAATAACCAAAATGCCCCTCTAGCCAACGTCTCGGAATCGAATAATTTTATTTTCAGAACCCTCGTACTCTCAAGAGTCCAACCATATAAAAATCTCCCAAATCAGAGGTCAAATGCCCACTCAAATCACAATAACTAAGTCTAAGAAGTTTCATCCAATTTTCCACAATTTTGACCTTGAATTCGAATTCTAATGGTGGATTTAACTAGATATTGATAGAAAACAACTAAATGAGGTTAAAGAAACATTACCCACTAATCTTCTCTTCAAAATCTACCCAAAATCGCCTTCTCCCGAGCTCCCAATTGATTTTCCAACTTTTGAAACAAACCCTCGGATTATTCTATTTCATACCAGTGATTTCCGCTTTTGCGGTCCAGACCCGCTTTTACGGAAAACCAACCGCTTCCGCGATTTCTCTTAATTAGCCTACCAACCGCTTCTGCGGTCCACCCATCGCAGAAGCGAGTTCGCTTCTGCGAAACCTACACCGCTTCTGCGATTCCCAAGCCAACGTCCACTTTTCGCTCATGCGGTGACCAAGCCGCTTCTGCGGTGACCAAGCTGCAGAAGCAGAAATACCAGAAGGCCTGCTGCAATTTTCTTCCAACTTCAAAATTTACCCGTTGAGCATCCGAAACACACCCGAGGCCCCCGGGACCTCAACCAATCACACACACCAGTCATATAACCTAACACGGACTCGCTCGAAGTCCCAAATGACATATCACAACATCGAAACCACGAATCAAACCAAAAATCAAGCTTATGAACTTCCAAGTCTTCAAATAACGAATCTCATGCCGAAACCTATCAATTCAACTCGGAATGACGCCAAATTTTGCAGACAAGTCCAAAATGACATAACGGAGCTGTTCCAACTCTCGGAATCGCATTCCGACCCCGATATCCTAAAAGTCAACTGTGGGTCAAACTTCTTCATTTTCCAATTCCAAGTTTCGCTGAAATGCCTCAACTTACTCTACGGACCTCCAAATCTGAATCCGGATGCGCACCTAAGTCCAAAATCACCATACAAAGCTGTTGAGATCATCCACGGCCCATTCCGGGGTCGTTTACCCAAAAGTCCAATTCCGGTCAACTTTTCACCGTTCTAACTTCCAAAATAAGGTTTCTTCTCTAAATTTGACTCTAAACCATCTGAAAGCCAAATTCCACCATGCACGCAAGTCGATACTCATATTTCAAAGCTGTTCCAGACCTTATGCCGCTAAACGAGGCTTAATTTCTCAAAACAACCGGTCGGTCGTCACACTGACAAAATGCGCTTCTGCGCTCCTCCTTCCGCGGGTGCAGTTCCGCTTCTGCGGAAATATGACCGCATCTGCGGTTCCAACTCCCTTTACCTCCAACCGCTTCTGCGGTTCCCTTTTTCGCTTCTGCGGGGCCGCTTCTGCGGTTAACCCACCGTAGAAGCGATTATACCAGCAACCAGACCTTTCAGCTATATTAAATTCTAAATTTCGATCCGTTAATCACTAAGATTCCACCCGAGGCCCCTCGGGACCTCAATCAAACATACCAACCAATCTAAAAACAGATTACGGACTTGCTCGTGGCCTCAAATCACATCAAACAACGCTAAAATCATGAATCAACCTCCAATCCAAGCTTTATGAACTTTAGAACTTTCAATTTCTACTTTCGATGCTTAAACCTATCAAATCACGTTTGATTGACCTTAAATTTTGCACACAAGTCATATTTGACATTACGGACCTACTCCAGCTTTCGGAATCAGATTCCGACCCCGATATCAAAAGGTCCACTTCCGTTCAAACTTCTCAAAAACCTTCAAATTCCTATCGTTTAGCCAAATGGCTTCAAAATGACCTACGGACCCCTAAATTCACTTCCGATCACGCTCCCAACTCCAGAATTACCTTACGAAGCTATTCACAGACTCAGAATTCCAAACGGGCATCGATAACGCTGAAATGCACTTCAACCCAAACTTATAAAAAAAATTTCAAAATGCTAACTTCCACAATAGTTGCCAAAATATTCCCGGGTTATCCTAAACCCGATCCAGGCATACGCCCAAGACTGAAATCATCATACGAACCTGCTGGAACTTTTAGATCCCAATTCCAAGGTCATTTACTCAAAATTCCAATCCTAGTTAATTCTTTCAACTTTAAGCTTCCAAAATGAGAATTCCCTTTCCAAATTGACTCCGAACTTCCTGAAACTTAATTCCGACCACGCGTACAAGTCATAATACCTGAAATGAAGCTACTCATGGCCTCAAAGCGCTGAACGACGCGCTAGAGTTCAAAACAACCGGTCGGGTCGTTACATTCTCTCTCACTTAAATATATGTTCGTCCTCGAACGTGCTGAGAACTACACTGGAGTAGTCTAAAATCACTGTTCAACTTCTCATGCTCTACCACAACTCAGTTGAGCACATCAGCTCGATCAATTCTGAAGATATTCCCTTTTATTTAAGCAATTAAGCCTTAGAGCCCAATTCCAACATCCTAAATTCTATGCCCGACCTGTTTCCAACATACGATCACCATATCAATCACTACATGCTGTACCCAAACATGACTGCATAACTTTGCTGAATTCACACCTTGCATCACTTTACTCACTAGACCACAATAACATTTTTTGATCAACTTAGTCAGAATTCCACGAATCTGATGTTCCCATTGCACCTCATGACCTTCATAGGTCTTGCTCTACTTCTTACAATACCGCCACGACGGAAGAGATGTGCAAAAATTCATAATCAACTGTCGAGTCAACCAATCATTGAGACTATACTTCTGACAAGAACCATTACCTAATTCTGAACCAAATAATGATCTTTGCTCCTTAATATATTTCACGTAATCAGATTCCACTGATCCTATATCCAACAATCTCATCTCACCCAGTACGAACTGCTCAGGCAACAAGCCACCCTGATATGACCAAAAGTCTCATATGATGCCACAATGTGCCAATAGACTAGAACACAATAAACAGACATGAGGAACTATACTGAACATTACACTGTTGCGGTGCGCAATCTGATCCGAGCAATCATAACCATGGCGGTGTGCCACCCGATCCACACAACATAGCCATGGCGGTGTGCCACCCGATCCAAATAACATACCTATGGCGGTGTGCCATCCGATCCACACAACATAACCATAGCGGCATGCCACCCGATCCACACGTAGAACTCACATAAAGAGATGCACATCGAGCTAAATTTCTCATTTCAATGAAATATCGAATATCGGTCATAAATACGCTAAGTGCATTATACCATTTCCCTGGGGAGACATATAATGCTATAATCCACAAACTCGAGCATAACTGAGGTGCGATATACGACCCAAATCTCAAGAGCCATCCTGCTCATATAACATCATTTCTACGCGGAACCTTCAACACATAAGAAATTCAACAAGTCATCTCATAACTCACACGACGCAATGTATCATTGCATGAAATATATGGCAACAAAATAACACCCTGACTATTCCTCCTTAAGAAGCGCATTACTGAAATGAACATGTTTGGCCTGATATGGATCCCATATTCACACTTGAATCCATCCACCGACCTCAAGCCGATTTTGATCACCCTGAACTAGGCTAATTACCTTTCAAATCCCATAATAACTCCTCTTCCGCTCATAACACATAAGAACATACATCATTGTCGAAGAAATCATCCGCAGTTCACCACTCAATAGACAAAATGCCCTCCAGGCATATATTTCTCAAATTAACGGTACTACCACAATCCTCATACTTGGTTTAAATCTTAAATCAATCAAGTGACTACATGCCACACTTATGCAATCTTCTTGTGGAACACGCTCCCACAACCTTCCGAAACACATAACAGGTCCATACATCCAAACCACTGGTCGCGCTAATGCTAAAAAGCGATCAAGAATCCTTAACCAGGATGCAAAGTCCCCTTTTTACAAAACACCAATCTCAGGTGACCTTGACGGCAATACCGACTTACTTTAAACATTGAAACTCCTTTCCTGCTCATCCGAGCTCGTGACATCCTTGTCAGCTCCGAACTGCAACCCTGACCCTCACTTCAAATTCCATATCAATTGCTGCACCCAATATGCCAATATACGGTAGAACACGACTCATCATCATAATTCCAGAATCGCTAATAGATTAATACTTCATTATATAAAAACTTTTCACTTAACTCACTTAAGGAGATCCATAGTATCATACAGGCGAATTCTCATAACCGTAGAATATGTAAATCTCTAAGTAGTGGTGTAAGCCACTATAGCCCTTTAGGGATTCGCCTACACATAACGGGCCATAACAGTAGAATGCTTCTGAATAACATCAATTACAACGTCCGACAAGCCTCACACGTACTGCCACAAATCACATGCATAACTTGATCACGCTGAAGGAACTGATCTCTACCACCAATATGCCAACTAAACTATGGCTAACCAATCTATCTTCTTTCGATTTACTTGGATTGCCTTAGAAATGATAACAACTCCATTCAAAACTTACCACACTCTATCCGCACTCATCCCGAGTGACCTTGAATCACGAGACCATGTTGTCTCAAATCCCACGAACCATTTCATACCTCCCAATTGCTACATCGCAAGCCAAAACATCACAGAACATTCTGTGCCTCTTCTCATAGGCTGCTAACAAGCTTGATTCTTAACCGTACCTATACGCTAGAAATCATTAGGCATCACACCTCATCTTGTGAATTTACTATGACCGTTGTTAAGAGCCACCCGCTCTGAATTGGCCCCGAATATAATCAATTCCATGAATCTTCTATCACATGAATACCCTCTTGGAAAAGAACCTGCCCAATCACTTCCCTTGGAACCCGCATCTATACGAAGCAAAATCCTGAATCTTTCCCCAAGTCTGAACATGGGCCAATAAGGCTACGATAGCCTACCTTTAATAATTCCTTTATTCAAATTACCACCTATGGTCCTTTCCCATAACTGAAATAGCCCATCGATATGCTAATAACCAAAAATCTCGCAAGTAATTAACCATGCAATCCAATCATAAGTGCTGGGACTCTCCCACTTAGCTTGAAGCCATTATTTCACAAATCTGGAACTCACCCATCCTCTTTATCTCTTATTGACATAACCATGCGCAATCAACCGCCAATATTCTCGAAATCCTTTTGTAAAACCACCTTTTATACTCTGAATCATCAACCACATTTGCGCTATCGATCTCCTTGCTGCATATTAGCCTATACTTCCAATTAAACCCGTAGACTTCAATCGCGAGCCACTAAAATCCCAAATCATTCCAAACTCTCCTTAAGGTGCGTAATCATTCTACCACCAAGCCCCATACGCAACATCCGCCACTCTCCCAATTTGGGCAAACTCACTTCTTTAATCAACTACTTGACCTTTGCTTCATACACCTGGCCTTCGAGGAATTTTAGCCGCCGTCTGACACTTTTCACACATCTTTCCTCATACTTTGCTGCTCAATTGTTGCCTTAAATAAAATCTACCTTCGTAGCACTTGAACCAAAAAGTCGCTACTAACTTTAAACTTTTCCGAAGATCATCTTTCCCGAGCCGTCGACATTAGGAACACCGATTAAATCCTGCACCGCCGCACCCCGCGATATCTAACAGTCGCTTCTTCAATACTGACCTGCAATATCCTGCTCCAGAGTTAGATTGTAGAAGACCATAACTCCGGCAAATCTAATACATCCAATAAGGACGACAACACCTCATCATAGAAGGAAATTTTGCCACGCTCTCAAATACCGAGTCTCGATACCTTGTCAACCCAAACCTAAACATTCTCTTCCTGATTGCCTTTCCCCTACCGGAATAAAATATAGAATCTCTAGATTATGTACTGTGTAAACCTCCATCCAAGTCATTTACTGCCCCGACAAGCAGGCAAGCATCCTACCATCATATGAATACTGCGAAACAATCGTTCATAAGCATCATGGCAACTTGTGCCTAGCCTTAGAGCTCTCAGAAGTACTGCTCCTGAGCTGAAACAATAAAATCTCCTTCCACAAGGTGACGATAATAGTCCTTTCAACTATACCGGGAGAAATGTCCTGCACCATATATGTAGCGCCATTACAATTCATCAATTATCGATTTACAACAAGCGGTTCGTGTCGCATAAGATTAAGTAGGAAAGAAACAAAGACATAAGCCTCACATGGATCAAATCGCACGATAAGGAATCAAGAAGGGAAGTACTCCTATCAGCCCTGTAGCCTCCCGAGGATAAGTACAAACATCTCCGTACCGATCCGAGAGACTCTACTAGACTTGCTCATGACACAAGAGACCTACGGGAACCTAGTGCTCTGATACCATATTGCCACGACCCAAAATCCACCAAGGGTCGTGGTGGCACCGGACACCACTGTCAGGCAAGCCAACCGAAATACTCAATTAAATTCCCATTTTTGTATTGTAAAGAACAACCGCGAAATCTTTAACAAACTTAACATTTAATAATAAAAAATCCTCCAAGAACCCGGTGTCACAAGTGCATGAGCATCTACTGACAAGGAAATAAAATACAACATCCATCCGAAATATAGTAGATCGGAAGTAAATATAGTATACTATAAGGCACTGTACTAGCTGCGGCCGTCTTGAATAATGCAGCTCATCTAGTCCCAGAATCATCCGTGCTGCTACGCCCAGTAGGCCGCTAGAGTTACATATACATGTGCAACAAAAATGTACAGAAGTGTAGTCTGAGTACGTAAACAACGTGTACTCAATGAGTATCCCATCTAATCTCGAATAAGTAGAGACGAGATGGTCAACTTCGACACTTACTAGTGGTCCAATAATGAGGCCAATAATACATTAAATCGTGGATTTCTATAAATATGATTTTATTCCAATAGAAAGAAACAAGTAAAAAATTATTTCTTTTATAGGAAATTTCCAAAATTCCACTTTCTTTATTATCTAAATATTCTCAAGCCATGAATAGGCATCAACAACTTTAATAAATTCAAGGAAGTAATACAAGCATGCGCAAATCATGCCGAGGTCGATGGCCCGCTCCAACAGAAATATAAACTGTGCACTGCCGAGGGTCGAACTACGCGAACCATAGATGCATCTATTTAATCTGCCGAGGCATTCGGCTCGCTCCAAAATTTAAACATACACAGATAGTCAATCAAGAGTCCACACAGAGCATTTATCCAAAGAAAGTCAATCCTCTTTTAACCATTTAAGAAATATGAAGTTTAATCATTTAAGGAATTTATTTACTAATTCAATGTGATTTAAGCAATTCAAGCTGTCAATAAGTTTAAGATTAATCCAAGTATAGCATGCTTTTGGGTCCTAGACTACCCGATGTCACGAGCCTAGTTCACCAATTGTGAACACGTCATGACGACACCTAGTCTTCGCGACCAGGTAAGCCTAACACGCTGCGGAAGTAATAACAATTGCCAAATTTATAATCAGAACTAAATAACAGGAATAATGTATACAGTTGCCGCCTGGCACATACACTTAATACCAACACTGAAGTGACCTCCAAGACCCGGAAACCCACGGGCAACACAGGCTAAAAGAACATAAGTCACGGCTCTAACATCCAGAAATGTCTACACAACTGAACACATGAAATGGAACTGCTAACTATAATCTAGAGTAGAAGGAGACCCTTCGATCTGCGGACGCGGCAGAATATACCTCAAGTCTCCGAATGTATAGCCTGGATCACTGATAGAAAGTCCGACCAGAAGTACCTGGATCTGCACATGAAAAACATGCGCAGAAGAGGCATGAGTACACCAAAGCGGTACTCAGTAAGTGCCAAGCCTAACCTCAGTTGGGTAGTGACGAGGAAAGGTCAGGGCCCTACTGAGTGTAAAATATAATAACAATAATGAGCAGTGTAAATCAGGAATTTATCTGAAATAACAATAAAACAGGATAGAAGCTACAAGTCAATGACAATTAAGCTAAGTAAGGAAAATAACACAACAAGTAGCCCTCAACTGTCCATTGGGTCTCCCGGGAATTGAATCCGTAATCCATCTCATTTAATATCTAGGATCTCCCGGGGATTTAACCCGTAGTCCACCATATTAGAAGCAAAGGATCTCCGGGAATCGAACCCGTAGTCCATAATATCAATAGCAAGGATCTCCCGGGAATTGAACCCGTAGTCCATAATACCAATAGCAAGGATCTTCCGGGGATTGAACCCGTAGTCCATAATATCAATAGCAAGGATCTCACGGGAATTGAACCCGTAATCAAAACAACAGTATGCAAGGGGATCTCCCGGGATACCGTCCCGTAGTCCCAAAATAAAAATGCAGGGCGATCTCCCGGGATACCGTCCCGTAGTCCCAAAATAAAATGCAGGGGGATCTCCCGGGATACCGTCCCGTAGTCCCAAAATAAAAGTGTAGGGGGATCTCCTGGGATACCGTCCCGTAGTCCCAAAATAAAAGTGCAGGGGGGGGG
>MU766281.1:89301-103640 GCA_026770625.1 Nicotiana glauca | reverse complement strand
CCTCCAGAATTACTCTATGCGATCGCGAATGGAAGGGTGCGATCGCATAGAAGGATACTAGATACCAGCAGTTCAGCAATTCAACAAGTTCCAAAAACAACCCGTTGGGCATCCGAAACATGCCCGAGGCCCCCGGGACCTCAACCAAACCTACAGACATATCCCATATCATCATTCAAACTTGTACAAATCCTTAAATCACCCAAAACAACGCCGGAAAGACGAATTAACCAAAGATTCAAGCCTATGAACTTCAATTTCTATCCAAACACACTTTCGATCAAAACCTATCCAAACCTTGTTCGAATGATCTGAAATTTTGTGCGCACATCCCAAATGACATGACGGAGCTACAGAAACTTCCGAAATTCAAATCCGACCCTCAGATCAAAAACTCACTATCGGACCAGAAACTTCAAAAATTCAAACTTCGGCATTTCAAGCCTAACAGAGCTAAGGACCTCCAAATAACATTCCGAACACGCTCCCAACCCCGAAATCACCTAACAGAGCTAACGGAACCATCAGATTTCCATTCCAATGCCGTCTTCACACTGTTTCGAATACGGACCATTTTTCAACTCTTAAGCTCTCATTTAGGGACTGAGTGTCCCAAAACACTCCGAATTCTAGAACCGAATGTCCCGGCAAACCAAAATAGCAGAAATGAACTTAGGGAAAGCAGTTAATGGGGGATCGGGGCGTAAATTCCAAAAAGGACCGGCTGGGTCGTTACACCCAAACAATAGCATAATAGTAGCTACGCACGGACTCACGTCACCTCGTGCGTACGTAGCCCCCACAAATAGGAGTACATAACCAATTAAATTACCTATGGGGACAATTCCCTCCTACAAGATTAGAAAGGAGACTTACCTCGCTCCGAAGATCTATAATCGGCATTCCACACTCTTTCCAAGACTCCAATCGATGCATAAAGCTCCAACGCTTATCATTGATGATGAAAATCCTCTCTTGAACCCTCCAAGAATCGGCCAAGCCAAGAAAATATGAGAAAAAATGGCCAAAATCTGATTTTTAAAAAAATTCTCTGCCTCCAGCATTTTTCGCTTCTGCGGAAGAATTTTCGCTTCCGTGGTCCCGCTTTTGCGGACCATCTACCGCTTTTGTGGCTTCCATTAGGCCGCCCTTTTTCGCTTCTGCGTTCCCCTTTTCGCAGATGCAGTCCCACTTCTGTGGAACATTGATCGCATCTGCGGTCCACGAGCCCCTGACAAAATCCGCTTCTGCGCTCCTCCTTCTGGAGGTGCGGTCTCGCTTCTGCGAAAATATGACCACATATGCGGTCCCAGCTCCCTTTACCCTCAATGGCTTATGCGGTTCCCTTTTCCTCTTCTGCGGTTAACCCACCGCAGAAGAGACTATACTAGCAACCAGACCCTTCAACTATATTAAATTCCAAATTTCGATCCGTTAATCACCCGAAATCCACCCGAGGCTCCCCGGGACCTCAACCAAACATACCAACCAATCCCAAAATACATTACGGACTTGATCGAGACCTCAAATCACATCAAACAACGCTAAAATCATGAATCAACCTCTAATCCAAGCTTTATGAACTTTAGAACTTCTAACTTCTACTTTCGATGCTTAAACCTATCAAATCAGGTCCGATTGACCTCAAATTTTGCACACAAGTCATATTTGACATTACGGACCTATTCCATCTTTTGGAATCGGATTCCAACCCCAATATCAAAAGGTCCATTTCCGATCAAACTTCTAAAAAACCTTCAAATTCCTATCTTTTAGCCAAATGACTTCAAAATGACCTACGGACCCCTGAATTCACTTTCAATCACGCTCCCAACTCCAGAATCACCTTACGGAGCTATTCATAGACTCATAATCCCAAACGGACGTCGATAACGCTGAAATGCACTTCAACATAAACTTATGAAATTTCTTTCAAAATGCTAACTTTCACAATAGTTGCCAAAATTCTCCCGGGTTATCCTAAACCCGATCCGGGCATACGCCCAAGTCTGAAATTATTATACGAACTTGCTGGAACTTTCAGATCCCGATTCCGAGGTCATTTACTCAAAATTCCAATCTTAGTTAATTCTTTCAACTTTAAGCTTCTGAAATGAGAACTCTCTTTCTAAATCGACTCTGAACTTCCCGTAACTTAATTCTGACCACATGTACAAGTCATAATATCTAAAATGAAGCTGCTCATGACCTCAAACTGCTGAACGATGCGCTAGAGCTCAAAACGACCGTTCGGGTCGTTACAGTTCTATTCTAATAGACCACTGATTGAGAAACTTGAAAATATGTGTATAACTCATGTAATTTTTTCTCTGGTTTAAAACTATGAAAGGCAATGATGATTTCTGAGTTGTCCCAACCACAAGATTCATTAAGAGGCTACACAAAGATTAAGTTGTGTCACTTAGTTTAAGGGAAAGTCTTTCATCCTTTCGATATCAATTCAATACACATTTTTAGTTTTGACTACCAAAAAAAAAGTTTGGAAAAAGGATTTGTTGGAGGTCACCACCCTACGAGGCTACCACATATGATATTTCGGATGAAGTTCTTTAGCTTGTTGAAGGATATAAAAATAATTGTAGATACCATCTTAAAATTAATATAAGACCTTATTCTTATGCCTTGAATAATATCTTTTAACCGTGTTCTTCATTAATAATGTGTCAGTAGAAGATAGAACAATTCTCTCTTTTAATATGAGATTCTAAAAGAAGAAAAAAAACTAAGGAGAGGATAATCTTGCAATATATTTCTTTGGAGTTAAAATTTATAGTCTTGGACAGATAGACTTGGAGCAATTTAAACACTTGAGATACGTTGCTCATAGTAAAGAACAAATTAATTATGCAAATCAAATGATTTACATTCAAAGTTAAGATTTTTTTTTACTCTACATGTTGTGAACCAACCTTACTTGGTAAGGGATTACGGGCCAGAAATGAGGAACTGGGCTTACCCATTTGGAATTATTGGGCCAAGAGCTAAAGGCCTAATGATTGAACAAGCAAACAAAATACTAGCATGTTATATTTGGGATCCAAGAAAGATACGAGGGGTATTGATGAAGAAAATGTCTGCTCCTCTCATCTCCTTGCTCGTGCCTAAGCTTCTCATCTCCTTTCATCTATGGTGTATTTCTGTCCTCTCATCCCTCTCTGTTATCTCTCAATTATCCCTTACTGGTTTATTGTAATTTTCAGTATTTGTAAGTCCCTTCAGTGAATCAATATAACTAGTTGGTTTGGTTGTTATTTGATTTTTTATATTGGTGCTTTCATTGAGAGGACTCTAATGGCAGCGGTGATACTAGATAAGTCCAGCAATGGCAACCCAGAGAGCTGGGTTTATCGGGCAGAGTGTTACTTCAAATTTCTTGGTTTCTACGAGGAAGATTGGTTACCTCTTCCATATTTTTATCTGGAAGGTGATTCCCTCGCTTGGTTTGATTGGCTCTTTCGCAACAAACAATTCCATGATTGGAACCATTTCAAGGAGAAGTTATTTTGCGATTTCGGAAACTACTTGTCGCAGGTTCAAAGAGGAGGCTGGCTGATTCATCCCTGGTGTATCATAGCCATATTAGCCACTCTACTCTGAATTCATCTGAGTCTCAAGTATCCCCTTTAGCTGATTTGCGCCATAATTCCAACTTTTATGAGTTAGAATCTGCATCCGAAGTTGGTAAATCAGAGGATAAACATGTGTTCGATGAAATGTCTCCTACGATTTTCACCAGAGCAGTAGAAGAACATTCTTCTATTACAATAGCGCGTCAAAGAACATATGCAAATGCTTATGCCTCTCACTTTATAGCTAATTTGGACGATATTCAGTCACCTAAGGAGTTCGACGCAATGTTACTTTGTTGTTATCCCAATGTATGTGTTGACATAAAATCAGATGCTCCAATCGATATACCTGATTTAGAAGCTACAGGTCCTGCAAGCAGCGAAGTCCAACTATTTGATGAAAATACTCATGAAGATATGTTAGACAGGTATGTTACTCCAGCTTCTCTTAATTGCGTCACTAGTGAACAACACATTGAGTTTGAGACCTTTGAAGACATGTATCTTGCTGAATTTTTCATGGAGCCTGAAACTATTGAGGACCTACATCTTGATAAATATTTTATGGAGAATGAGGATAGAATTCCAACAAGTGACAAGACTTCAGATGAAATACTGCCCGATGTTGAGCATGGAAAATCTACGAGGGGATTCATTGATTGCTATAATTTGAGTCAATATCTGTTTGATTGTGATGATCGTTTCTGTGTTGTCATTATTCCCATAACTGTGAGGGATCATGGTGTATGGGATCCAGGAATTAGTTCCAAGTTCAGGGTTCTAGCGGGCTCTACAAAGAACATGGAGGCACATAAACTTTTTGAAGAAGCTAGAAAAAGGAGCTATTTATTTGTAAATTTGTATGCGTGGGAGCATGTAGGTGGAGTTGCAAGGGGTGTTGAATGTAGTTGTAATTTTAGAAATTCTCATGCATCATACAAGCTAGTGAGTGATTCTATAGCACTTTCATTCATGAGTTCTTTTGATGGTGCTCCTACACATATTGAAGAGCAATACATAATTGATCAGTTTAGGCATTTACAGAGTGGAAAGGCTCTTGAGTTTAGTATGTTATATCCTGATATGGCATCCAAGCTGGTGATTTGTGTTAATGAACTTGTAGCTACTGCCCTAGTTAAAATGTATACCAACAATTCTCAATTGGACAGTGCCGAGATGCTATTTTCTAAGACTGTACATGAGCATGAGATTATTGCTAATCATGCTACATTACGTTTATGGACAAACACTTATGAGAGGAAAAAGGGAGTGATTATGGATCTCGTCCAATTTATTTCTCCAAAAGAAATTAGTGAGCATGAGTTAACTGGCTCATCCTTATTGAGTTTGAAATTTTGGAAAATGAGATTTATACCTGCACCTACTATCTGGAGTAGATATCTGTTAGATATACACCAAGCTCCTCTAATTCCATTTGAAACTACTTATAATAATGTTATGTTTGGGAAATGCTATGAACCACAGATCTTTTCAAAGGCAATGCAAAATAGTTTCTTGTCCTTCAATTGGTATTTGCCGATAATGGAAAGTACAGTGATGTTTTGTGCACAAAGAGCATTGTTCAAGAACTCTATAACAAACCTACTTGTTGGGACTACCAATGTTCTTGCTTTGGAGAGAATTGTCTAGGAAGCTCAAGTGAAGTGTGACCATCTAAATACCAAGATTGTAGTTGGTTGCCTTATGATTTATGGTGGTATTGTGCCAAAGGTTGTCAATGTTATAGTAGCCAACATCTCATGTCAGGTTGACATAGATCACATCTTCTCATATTCCACAGGATACCTTGGTGTAGAGACAATTGGCAGGGTGCGCGCTACTAACACCTCTCTTCACTCGAACCTTGAGGACAATGTTCTTTTCGAGGACGTGAGTATTGTTGTGAACCAACCTTAATTGGTAAGGGATTATGGGCAAGAAATGAGGAACTGGGCTGACCCATTTGGGACTATTGGGCCAAGAGCTAAATGCCCAATGATTGAACAAGCAAACAGAATACTAGCACGTTATATTTGGGATCCAGGGAAGATACGAGGGGTATTGAAGAAGAAAATGTCCACTCCTTTCATCTCCTTTCTCTGTGCCTAAGCTTCTCATCTCCTTTCATCTATGGTGTATTTCTGTCCTCTCATCCTTCTCTGTTATCTCTCAATTATCCCTCACTAATTTATTATAATTTTCTGTATTTGTAAGTCCCTTCAGTGAATCAATGTAGCTAGTTGGTTTGGTTGTTATTCGGTTTGTTACACTACATGTGTTTAAATGATTTAAACACCTAATTGAGTTTAATCTGGATGATTGATATGTTTTAATTCATAGTAATAGTTAATTTATTATTCAATTAAAAAATTTAACCAATTATTCATATGCAAAAGAGACTATTTAATTGTGAGCTAATTTTTAAGTGGGAAAAAAATTATTATAAGACATTACTAAGATAAAATATTTATTGTTCAGTCTTAGTACATGGGTATGATGTTTTGTCAAGCTTTGTTCCTGTAGTCAACATCATGTACATAAGAAGGATTTACTCGGTAATGAGTTACTGTTTACTTAAGTTAATTAATCCACTGTTTGGAAAATTCATTGTTTGCTTGGAATAAATTTTAAATTTTGGTGATTGAATTTTTCAGAATAATTTACTCTTTTCATACACATTTAATATTTCATCCATCATGCCATTTATATTTTTCTTACTCTCTTACTTTTCTCTCTCTCTAATTGTGTATATACTTATGTGTCTACAAATACCAATAAAAGTTCAATATATTTACCTATGCTTTGTTGAACTGGTTACCTGACATGCTACTTAGGGCTCGTTTGGTAGGAGATATTAGAAAAAATAATGCAAGCATTACCTCTATACACTATTAATTCTTTGTTTGGTATATTTTTTCAACTAGTGTATAACTAATACTTGGATTAGTTATACATCATACATGACATTATCCTATGCATAAGTAATGCATAGAAAACCATGGCATTAGTAATACTAAGGCTTTAATGCATGTATTTGTCACGACCCATTTTCCATAATAGGTCATGATGGCGCCTAACACCATTGTCAGGCCAGCCGATGCGGAAATATGATTAAGCTCTCATTTTATTTTAGCCAAAGACAGTTATGCTAGATTTTCGAATTTAAAGATAAGACCAGTAAAGATCATAAAGTGCTAAAATAGCGGTACAACCCCAAAATAAATGTCGACCACCGTGTGTGCCAAAACCTGGTGCCATAAGCTATGGACGACTAGTAGAATATACACAAAATAATAATACACTATCCTACTGTCTGAATCAGGATAGACAGGCACAAAAAAAGTAAAAGAAAGGACTTCTTCGGCAGCGGATCGACATGAAAGAGAAGCAGCTCACCGCAGAAGTCTCCAAGCATGCTCACTGATGCGCACCAGGATAATGTCCAGATCCACCTGCCTCAAATCCTATACATTTAAGTACATAAGCATAGTATGAGTACATAAAACACATGTACTCAGTAAGTATCTCGTCTAATCTCGAAGAAGTAGAGACGAGAGGTTGACTTGATACTTACTAAGATCAAAATAATATAATATAATAGAGTGAAATGTACAACATGAAGGATTTCCAATAAACAAGTTTCATAGAAGAGCCATAATCATGTTCTTGACATAATTAAATTACCAGTTTTCCCTTTTTCATATTAAATGAGTAAGCATGTCATAACTAAAAGTAAGCATATAAATCATGCGCAGTCATGCCGAGGTCGACGGTCCACTCCAACAGAAAATAAATTGTGCACTGCCGAGGGTCGAGCGGCACTAACCATAGATGCATCTATTCTCACCGAGGCAATCAGCCCGATCCATAATCATCAAAAAAATATCAAGAAAGCACATAAGTTTCAGTTACATATAAGGGAATTCCTACCAAGGCTCAACAACTCATATGTTCAGTTTTCATTTTCTCAAGTCTCTAGTAAATCATAAATGATCATATTGGTAATTTAAAATAAGAAATATTCCCCAATTAGACATGACGTGGGTCCTAAACTACCCGAACAATTATAATATAGTAGCTACGCACAGACTCTCGTCACCTAGTACGTACGTAGCCCTCGCATTTAGCAACAATTATTCATTTACAATCCTATGGGGACAATTCCCTCGTACAAGTTTAGAAAGGAGACTCACCTCGCTCCAAAGTGCACTCCCAATGTCCAAGAACGAGCCCAAGTCCTTAATTCAAAGCCGAACAATCTCAAACTAATCAAACGAAGTAAGAACTAGTAAATAAAGGCTTACAAGATCGAATTCTAGCCATTTAAGCAAATTTTCTATCTATTGACACAAGTTTCCTAAATTCCGACCCCGGGCCCGCATGCCCGGATTTTGAGATTTTTCGAAGAAAGTTGTTCTCTATCACCTAAGGATCACAAATATATGATTTCTAATTCATTACGTGGCAAATTATGTGATAAAACCTTAGTTTTCATTAAATCCTAGGTCTAGCTCAAATCTCTTGATTTTACCTAATTTTTAGTGTTAAATCTACCTAATGTTTATGTATTTGAACTAAAAGTGAGTGGGGATTACTTACCTTGCAATGTTATGTTGATAGCTCCTCTTTAAAATCACCAAAATCGCCTAAGTGTTGAGAGAAATGTGAAAGAAATGAGCTTGAGCTCGTATTAAATGAACCCTTCTGTCCCCAGCTATTTTCGCAGAAGCGGAAGTACTTCCGCTTCTGCGGCTTTTGGGATTTGGGGCTGGACCGCTTCTGCGGTCTGGGGGCCGCATAGGCGGAACCACTTCTGCGGTCCCTGGGCCACTTTTGCAATTTTCCCTAGCCTGCCCCTTCTCCGCTTCCGTGATCATTAGACCGCATCAGCAGTCCCGCTTCTGCGGCCCAAGAACCACAGATGCGGTTATGACAGAAGCAGCAAGCTTCAGTCATTTTTCAAATTCTAACTTCACTCGAGCCTCGCTCGTTTGACGCTCGAGGCTCTTACACCCCGTCCGAATATACCGACAAGTCTGAAATTACGAGGCGGACTTACTCGAACCCTCAAAACACTCAAAACAATGCTAAATCGAGGAATCACCCTCAAAACCAAACGAATCAAATCATTGAACTTCAAGTTCTTAATTCTCCTCCAACGGGTCAAAATGCCTTTAAACTCCTCGGATTGACACCAAATTTTACGAGTAAGTCGTAACTGATATTTCAGACTTGTATCAAGTTTCGGAATCAAAATCCGAACCTGATATCTAGGAAAATAATAATTTCTTAGTTTATTTAAATCTTTGAAACTTTAAATTAATAATTTCACATAAAAATTCATTACTCGGGTTAGGGACCCCGAAATTCGATTCCGAGCATACGCTCAGGTCCCATATTTTTCTACAGACCCTCAAAAATTGCCAAATTATGATTCCGAGTCCTTTTCCCCAAAATATTGACCGAAGTCAAACTTGGCCTTTTTAAAAAATTTAAAGAAGCAACTAGGCTTATTCTTGCTCAAAACTCTTCTAACTTCCAAACCACTCGTCCCCGCGAGTCATAAATTAGCTGAAGCAAGTGCAGAAAGTTTTATTTAAGGGAACGGGGTTCAAAAATACAAAACGACCAGTCAGGTCGTTACAGTATTATCATGGTTAAAGACAAAATTATCCTTAAAGTCCCTTAAAGCTAAATAATATGGAGGACATTTTTGTAAGCAACTATTTTTCTTAAAAATTATGCAATGCATTATAATTTTAATACACCATACCAAATAATAGATAAGAAATAATATTTACATAACTAATGCTTGCATTACTATCACATGCATTACTAATCCATGCATTACTAATACATCTTATTCCGCACTATTCTTATACACCTTACAAATCGACCCCTTAAAAATATGGCCCCTTCAAATAGCTTATACAATTGTACAAGGATAATTTATAGAGAATTTGACAACAATATCATACACGGAGGAAGTACAATGGGTCAACATGCTATTAAGTATGTGTTTATCCAAGAAAATTCAATATTCTACCCTTGGAAATGATATCTTTTCAAATGAAAATAAGTAAAAAATATCACATGCTTCTAAGAAACTTTACTTTATATTCTCTCATGTATAGTTATTCAAATATTCTGTTTTAATAATATTAACTAGTATTAGTACTCGCGTGATGCACGGACACATATATTAAATTATAATTTGAATCATTGGAATTATCTTAAAATTTAAAACTTCTAGATAAAATGTCTTTTTATTTATGTTTTTATTTTATATTTGTAACAATCCAACTCCTTGATTTAGTACTTGTATTTTATTTTGTGGTTAATATTAAATAATACTAAACATATCACGTTTGTGATATGTCTTGTTTGAGCATATTATTTAACAAAAAATTTACTACCACTTTATGTTTCACCGCAAATTCGAATAAGTTTTATCCTTCTATATTTTTATCCAAAACAACTCTCTCTTTAATCTTTGCTTATAATTATTGCATTATCCATATGGGTGGATCCAGCCTATTGAATGTGGGTTCCCGTGAACCCCATAGCTTTTGTATATACTTTGTATATGTATTAAAAAAATTCACTAAATATCCATAACATTTGATTTTTAACCCAGTTATTTATTGTATATTTACTTAATGTCGTTATAAGAACGCATAAACTTTAAATCCTGGATCCGTCTCTGATTATCTATTACTTAGTAATGTTATATTCATGTAATTTTTTATTAGCTTGCCAATTGACTTGATATCTTACTTATTACCCTTTTGATAAATATATATAAATATAAATATTTTTATTCCTAAAATTTAATTTATTTTTGTACTTTTATCCTCTTACTTGAAACTCTTTTCCCATTTACATATTTCAATAATATTTTTGAGTATTATTTAGTTATTTAATATACTTATACTTAATTAATTCAAAGTATAAATATTCTCACACCATCTCGATTTTCCCTCTTTATACATCCTCTTCCCTACTTTAGTTTTTTACATCAATATTTTACCAATAAATGAAATATAAAATATCACATTTTGTTTTAAGTTATAACTTTGAATTAGTTTAAAATATTAATAGCTAAGTTTTTATTATTATATTTTACATCTATTGAATTTTCTTATATTTGTCTTTTGTATCATATGTAATTAAATTTTCTTTCTATTTTAACGTTAGATACAAATTAGACTTTAATTTTAGTTCATAAAATTATCCACACGAGATATTTATTTTGTATTTTATTAGTTTTAATTTGTTATCCAAGCTATAGTAGAACATAGAGTACAGTCAAATAAAGAAAAGGAGATCATAAATAAATGTGCACCTGGTTGGAGCTGGTGTTCTAATAGTACAACAACTGAAAAAGAGATAATATGGATACTATGGGATACTACTAGTATCCAGTTCACTCTGATTCAGAAACATACTCAATACATACATGGAATAGTTGAAAAAAGTAGTTCTACCAAAAAAATTGCTTTTATAGCCATATATGACCTTCATACCATTACTCATAGATATGACATGTGGGAAGCACTAAGGAGAATAGACTCTCAAGTAACAGAATCCTGGCTGATCATGGGAGATTTTAATGCAATCAGAGATATTGAAGATAGGATGAATGGCACAGTGGTTCAGGAGAATGAGATCAAAGACTTTAGGTCTCTAGTGGAGGATTGTGGTTTGAATGAGCTTGGTACTGTGGGAAGAGACTATACATGGACAAAAAGTCATGTGTATAGTAGGATTGATAGAGCTCTAGTTAATGCACACTGGATGACAAACATGCCTCCAATACAAGTCCATGTGATGGACCCTCAGTTTTCTGATCATTCTCCTTTATGTATAGAGTTGGAAGCAGAAACAGAACACAAAGGGAGACCTTTCAAGTTCTTTAACTATCTTGTAGACCACTCAGACTTTGACAGTGTTGTTAGAAGCAGCTGGAAAAAAGAGAACAGAAGTATGAAAGATATCTGGAACAACCTAAAAAATGTTAAAATTGCCCTGAAGAATCTGCACAAGAAGGAATATACCAACACAACAAATAAGGTCCAACATTTGAGGGAGGAGTTAGCTAATATTCAAGCACAAATGAGGACCACCACATTACCAGTTGACATGTTTGAATCAGAGAGAAATACAAAAAAGCAACTGGAGAAGTTGACATGTTTGAATCAGAGAGAAATACAAAAAAGCAACTGGAGAAATAGAGCACAATAGAGGAGAGTATCTACATGCAAAGATCTAGAATCCAATGGCTCCAATTAGGAGATTCCAACACAATATTCTTCTTTGCAAGTATGAAGGGAAGAGTAGCACAGAATCAAATAAAGTTCTTGCATGACATCACAGGGAGGTTGATCAACAAAGCAGATGATATTGAGCAAGAGATTGTGAGATTTTATAAAGGGCTACTAGGGAGTTCCACAAATGGTATTCCTGCTATTGACCCTAGAATAATGAAGACATGGCCAGTGCTTACAAGATCCCAACAACTACAACTTATAGCTCCTTTCACCAATGAAGATGTGAGGAAGGCATTACAGGAGATTAGAGAATCAAAGGCACCAGGTGGAGATGGGTTTAATGCCTATTTCTACAAGAAGACTTGGCAAGTAATTGGTAATGACATCACAAAAGCTGTCTTGGAATTTTTTGATGGAGGGACAATGTAAAAGCCAATTAATAGCAAAACAGTCACTCTGATTCCAAAAGTGAAGAACTCCTCTTCTGTCAAACAGTTCAGACCAATATCTTGTTGCACCATCATATATAAGATCATTTCCAAGATTCTCACAATTAGACTGCAAGCAGTAATGGAATACCTTGTTGATATGAGTCAAGTAGCTTTTGTACCAGGCATGATTTTGTGACGACCCGGCCCATCGTCACGTGAGTTACCGCCCCTTTTTCCCCTTATTGTATTGCTTCATGTCTCAATATCAGTATTAGATTCGATCGGGTGTAATTGAATTGGTTTTGGTTGAAAATAAGGCACATAGCCTCTTAGAAGGAAGCTTGTTTTAGAAAAGTCAATCGAAAGTTAACTATGTGTTTAGAGGGCTCGGATGTGAATTCCAGTGGTTCGGTTAGCTTCGGGGGATGATTTGTGACTTAGGAGTGTGATCGGAATCGAATTTGGAGGTCCGGTGTAGAAATAGGCTTGAATTGGCGAAGTTGGAAATTTGGTGAATTCTGGTTGGTAGGTGAGATTTTGATCCGAGGGTCGGAATAGAATTCCGAGAGTTGCAGTAGCTTTGTTAGGTGATTTTGGATATGTCTGCAAATTTTCAGGTCATTCGGACGTCGTTTGGTTGGGTTTTTGATCAAATATGAGTTTCGTAAGTTTTAGTTAAACTTAGGCTTGAATCCATGGTGAATTGATAATTTTTGTGTTGTTGGACGTGTTTTGATGATTGGAACAAGTTCGTATGGTATTTTAGAGTAGGTTGGTATTTTTGGTTGAGGTCCCGGGGGCCTCGGGATGAATTCGGGTGGTCAAACAGACCCTTTTTGGTTTGAAATGAGATCAAATTTTCTGCTGTAATTATTGCAGACTTTTGTGCATCGCGTTTGCGTAGCGATGGACGCGAACGCGTAGAGTAATTTTAGGAGTCCGGGAGTTATGACTTCGCATTCGCGAGGGAGAGGATGCGAACGCGTAGTTGTGGAGTCTGGCGATTCGCGTTCGCGTTAACTTATCCGCATTCGCGAAGGAGGAATTGGGATAAGTGGAGTTTTGTTATACGCGTTCGCGTGGAGTCAGGCCATTGGGCATCGCGTTCGCGTAGTGGAAGGAAGCTGTTTAACGCGTTCACGTGGTCAAGGGTCGCGTTCGCGTAAGGTCTTTTTGAATTTTTAAAAATGTTGGTCTTCGTGTTCGCGTGGCTTGTGTCGCGAACACGATGAAGAAAAGGCTGGGCAGACAGAAGAGTTTAATAACATTTCCTCTGCGAGCTAAAGTCATTTTTTCACCATTGTTGAGCATATTTGGAAGCTTTTGACGAGGGATTAAGAGGGTTTCGACTAGGATTCGATTGGAGGTAAGTTTTATGAGTTAAATACGTGATTTTATTGAAGATTCATCATTGAAATCTCTGAAAATTGGGTGAAAATTGGAGAAGTTAGGGCTTGGTTTTTGGTAATGTAAAAATTGGAATTTGAAGGGGCAATTGGACTTCGATTTTGATAAATTTTATATGTACGGACTCGTGGCAAGACGAGGATTCCGAAAATGTAAATTTCGTAATTTTTCGAGAAGTGGGCCCGGGGCTCGGGTTTTGCCAACTTCGTATTTTTGGGTGTTTTTCGAGTTCTTTCGATTGGGTTATGTTCCATTAGCATATTTTTACGTATCCCTTATGATTTTGATCAGATTCTACACGCGAGGAGGTATATACGAGAGGGAAAGGCTTGGCGAGCTAGATTATCGGCCGGCTAGAGGTGAGTAATACTTGTAAATGATGTTATGAGGGTTTAAAACCCCGAATTTGCACACCTTAGTGCTGTGTTGAGGTGACTTGCATGCTGGACCTGAGCGTGGGGTAGAGCACCATTGGGGATCGTGACTTGGTCCGTCCCGGTTGTTGATTTTTACCGCGTAATTGTAAATAATTTGTTGTTATCATTATGACTTGGGCTCATAGCCATACTTGGGGCTTATTGTCAATTATTTGAACTCTTTATGAACTATCATCACTGTTTCCCTCACTATTTGAAATATTA